>JZSA01000718.1:0-88976 GCA_000956155.1 Cotesia vestalis
AAAAAAATGACCTAAATTTTTTTTAAGCAGATTTTTAATTTTTTTCTATAAATTTGAATATTTTTATAGAAAAAATGATGCCTGGCTTTAAAATTTAGTTTTTTTTCAAAAGTATAAATATAAATATACTTCTAAAAAATATATTTATTAAAAAAAAAAAAAAAATCTAATGTAATTAAAATTGTAATAATTGTAAATAATAAAATTTGAAAATTTAAAATTTGGATCGGGTTCAACAGAGGGTGAATTTTGAACCTATTTGAATTTTTTATAGACAAGCGCAGAGTATACGGGCATTCATTTGCATGATAATGGAATCTCGATGGAATTCCGCTATTTCGAGTTGTATAGATGATACTACACAGGAATTCATCGCTAACAGATATAATGATTAAGTTATTAATTAGCATTTTCCAATCGCCCGTTATACCCATCAATTATTTATTGATTGTATTTTTTATTAAACACAGCATCAAACACACTCCGTTATTCTACCCCCTCTCGGTTTATTTTAAATTAATTAATAAATATTCAAACGCTCTTACTATCAACAGACATTGTGTGTGTTTTACATACAGCCAAAAGTTAAAAGTTAAAAGTCGGCATTTGCCAATTTAACTTCTCGCCTTTTTGCTAAAATTATTTATTTTTCTTTTAAGCTATTTTATTTTCCGACGTCTCGGAGAAAACAGGAGAGAAGAGTTGGATTTAATACATACACAAAAACGTATTGCAAGATTATTTTTAGGCGTTCTAGAAATCGCGAACCACAAAACCCTCTTCCGCGACTCTTGTCGAGTGCAAACGTGCTGTTTCTAATTTTTACTTTTATTTATACGACTTTTTTTAAACGTCGAATAAGATTTTGTGGTAGGTCGTGCCAAAACTATTTTTTTTTCTTTTTTTTCCGCTTGTGCATTCTCGGAAATAACTCTTGCTTTATATATTTACATCGTTAATTTTTATTTTTAATAAAAAAATTATTATTTTTGTTAAAAATTAAATTTTTTAATAATTTTTTTAAATTTATTTGTGAAGAGGAATTATTAAGGACAGAGGGGACTGATTGACGAGAGAGACAACAAGAGGGCCATGATCACTGAGACGAATGTGATGCTACAGACGAAACAGCAACTACGGCCTTGATGAGAATAACCAACTGACCATACATTGCTTATTTTTATATTTTGTTTATTTTATAAATAAAATTCTTTATTTTTAGATTTTTTATTTATTTTAAAGAAATTTTCTTTATTAAAATATTTAAAAAATTTTTTGACTTGAAATTTTATTATTATTATTTTTAATAATTAAGAAATCTATATTATTAAGAGAATAAGAAAAATTTTGTTTCCAGGATATATAATTAAAAAATGACCCTGTATCTCGTGAACTATTGAAATTTTTAAAGATATAAGCTCATCCCGATGTCACACTCATTAAGACCTTTCATTTGAGTACCCACATCAATTTTTCATATATTTTATAAATTTATATATATGTATATATGAAAAATATATAAAAAAAATGCATGTGGGTACTTAAATCGAAGCTCTTGATGAGTGTAACATCGGGATGAGCTTATATTTTAAAAATATATATTATATATTTTTTTATAAAATTTTTTTACATAAATTTATAAATAAAATAAAAAATTGACCTAAAATTTTTTTTTATTTTAATTCTATTCTTAAAAATTTATTGATTTTCTGACTTACTATTATTATTATTAAAGAACAGAACTCACATTTATCGACATGCTGACCGGCGGTAACTAACCTCTCCTAAATACCGGCGTAGAGTTGTGCAGATTAATGATTTCTGTCTTACCACCCCCGGAATATATAAAATATAAAAACTAATAAATTTAAAAAAATTTATTCTTTCCCAAAATAATAAAAATCAGGGATTAAAAATAGAAAAATAATGAATAAAAGATAATAAAGGTCCACTTGTTGAGGTACTTGTTGACCCTCGGGGTTTTTTGTGCCCTAAACAACCAGACAAGTGTCACCCCACAAAAGAACGACCGGTGAAAAAAGGCTGGGTAAACTTTGGCTCTTTTTTTATTCACTCTATCCACTTGATGCGCTGAAAAAGTGCTATGGGTATTTAAATATTTTTTCCTCAAAATTAATTTCAAAGATTTTTTAAACTTCTGTAAAAAAAGAAAAATGTCAAAAAAATTATTTTTTTACCAAAAATTGATTATCAAAAAAACAACAAAGTTAGTCTCCGGCTCGATTAACCAAAAAAAACAAAAAGACTTAAAGCTCGATGACAATACACCGAAAGAATAGCCTGTGCCGTATCCTGGGCGCCATACAGCCATAGATCGTCGTTTGAAAGGTAAAAGGAAAATCGTCTCGATCTGTATGTGAGCTTGCTGTAGGCATCTCTTTCCCTGGGACTCTCCCTCGCCGGCGACTTAATTCACCGGCTGTCCTCGTCGTTCCTGTTCTTTCTTAGGGTTTTTCCTTCTGTTCCACGGCTCGGTCCATGTCTGGGTCTCCTCCGCTCAGTTGTATGGCAGCTCGTGATGCCTCTTCTCACATTCCCCCATCTAGCGTCCCACCAAAACCAGCCCACCTCTTTCTCTCTCCTCGGCCGTCATCTCCGGGGCGATTTTCCGTGGCACCTCTTAGGAAGGGGCCAATGAGACGCTGGGCGTCGGTATTGATCCGAGGCGTCGTCCAGGAGACGCCCGCTCCATAAGACGCCCGGCAATTCACTTGTGCCCAGCAAACCTTCACGCTTCCCGCTCATACTTACTCGCGTTGGGCGCCACGCTTCTTTCGCGGCCACTTTTCGCTCCTTTCCTTCTTTTTCTCCCTTTCTTCCACTCCCGGGCGCTTCCTCCCTCTAATTTAGGACACTCAAGACCCTCCGAGTCGCTAAACAACGGCTGAAGAAAAGCTTCGGGCAAATCATTGGGCGCCAAATGGAAAAATTCGTCGAAAAAATCTCCGAGATGGTGTCAGCATATTTAACGAATCATTCTGCGCAAAAGCAGAAGAAGAAGGGAGGGAAATGTATCTTTATCTTTTACTGGCTCGCTAAATTTATTTCCCTCTTGCTTCGATACTTTCTCTCGAGGCTTGAGAAAAGTCTCAGAAAAGGTGGGGGCAGAGAAGAGTAAAGAGGGAGAATGCTCCTTTTATTTTCCTTCAATTTCCTTCCTTTCAGGTTTCCCCATCAGCCTTTCCATTAATATTAAAATGGGCGCCTGCTTGGTCTACTCTCGCGAGGGCTGTTCAAAGACTGAACACATTACTCTGGGTACTTGAGAGTTTATGGTTCCAGGGCACATTTTTTTCGAAGAAATTCCATGAAAAGAAATTAAAAATTTACATTGCAACTGCTCAGAAAGAAAAATTTATTGACTAGAGAACAAAATATTTGATACCCATTTTAATATTATTTTAGCGTGCAATTATACATATTGAATGAAAAAAAATATATTTAATTTTTTGGAGCAAGAAAGAAATTTTCTCAAGACAAAAAAATTTATTTCTATCAAGAATAAAATTTTTTGGAGCAAGATACGTATTTCTTAAAGCAAGAGAATTAATTTTGTTGAAATAAGTAAAATTTCTTGTGTCAAAAAATAATTTGTTTTTCAAGTAAATTTTTTTTTCTATGTAGAAAATTTTTCCGAGCATATTTGAGTTACAAAAATTATTTTCAAAGCTTATGACGGCAATCGACGCAGATTTCTATCCCGAAAAAGTGTATACATGATTTTAATCCAATTATTTAAAAAGTTATTAAAAAAAAATTTGTGAAAAAAATTTTTATTAATTTTTTTTTTAAACTTTGCTTTCTTCGGAAGAGTATTAAATCACCAAAAATCAAAATATTTAACAGGGTGATAATTAAAAAAGCGGAGCGAGCCCGTGGGAAATGTTCGAAATGTTTGTCGGAATCTCTAGCCGGCAATCGCAACAACTTTTCGTTTATTCTTATGACCCTCGTGCGCCCTTTCTTCGCGTAAAATAACCCCTGAGGGTCACCAACGGTCAGTAAGGATATAAAACCCCTCTATACATTTATATATATGTACATTTGTGCACATATATGATGCAAGATACGGCTAGCGGAAGGATAAAACCCAGGTTTGAAGAAACCGGTTTTCGATGGCCTGATTTTTATAAATATATAACAATTTTTATCGAGTGATGACCGAGAAACCCGTCCGACCGGTCAGCGCACATTTTGTCCAGGTGGTCAGTGCCTGGCCCACCCCAGTTAAGGTCACCAGTTACATTGCACACCCTTTACATTTGTATTTAACGTGTATCCTCATCCTGCCGGGAGATTATCAATTTTTCATTCAAAAAAAATTTTTTCAGTCCATAGGAGGCGTGCAAAAATTAAAAAGTAATTTTTTTAAATTACTCACCAATTTTTTTGATGTTCATGATGATGACGGTGATTTTTTGAAGTTTTCACTAAACACTACACTAACACACAACACAACACAACACTATATAACACAACACTACACAAAAAAAAAAGAAAACAATAATTCTAAAAATTGTCAAGTGTCTTTTAACTTAATTGTCATTTAAAAAAATAAAATTTCTGAAGAAAAAAAAATATCATCTTTTAGAAAATTGAAAACTTTATAATTTATTTAATATGAAAATTAACTTAGCAGATAATTGATAATTTTAAAAATTTTTGTAACAAATAAATTATAGCAAAAAAAAAATTTACAAAAAAAATTGACATTTAGAAATTTTTAAAAACTACAAATGCAATTTTTTAAAAATAATTTTTTGGAGCAAATTTATTCGTTCAAGAAAATTAAAAAATTATCAAGTGACAGCTAACTTTAATGTCATTTATTTAATAATAAATTACTCAAGTTTATTATTAAAATTGTCTCGTGTGAATTAAAATGTTCCAAAGTTCGATTGTATCTTATAAAAAAATAATTTACCGTTCATGTTTGAAAAACAAAAAAAAAACAATGTCCAGAGCAGCGAAGATGAAATTCGACACCTCTCAATGTTTGTATAAAACATTTTTTGATTTTTCCCCGAACTAAAATAACTGAAACAATAAATTTTAATATTTCTATTTTATTTATATGTTAAAAAAATTTGTCTATTTTATTTATACGTTAAAAAAATTTTTAAGATTGACAGCTGACCGCTAACTTCAATATTATTTATTTATTATTGTATAGAAAATTTACAACCTTCCATATTGCATTTCTTGTCCGCTGATTTACAAGCTCCGGGATCAATTATTCTATAAAAACTTTATTTCTTCATTAAAAGTCATTCATTTGTCCATTCCATCAATAAAAATCAATTATTCTTGCATATTATTGTTATTTACTAATTATTTAACAATAATATTCATTATTTGACCGAAATGTTAATAAAAAACAACAATAACGCGGCAGCTTCCGAGCAATCTGCCTGAAGTTGGCGACCGAAGCACTTTTAGTGACTATTTCTGCCGATAGGGGGCACACGCGAGAGAATTCAAATTTATTGGTCGGTTGAGCGACGCTCTGATTGGTCGATTTTAAATTTTAACCGTTGACTCGCAGGAATAGTTCCCAGATTGCTCACCAGAGTCAACAATTGTAAAAATGTCACGTCATTGTTTACAGATCATCATCTAGACAGTTTTAATTGATTAAATAATTAAATACTCGATTAAAATTGAAAGTAAGTTTATAAAATTGGAAAGTAAGATTGAATTATTGATAATATGTGAAAATTTTTATTAGCATCCTCAAAAAAACTGCGAGACGTTAAATCATATAATTTTGTTGAGTGACAATTAATTTAGCAGATATATTTAATAAATTTTAACAATCAAATTATAGCAAAAAAAATAAGAAAAAAAATTGACATGTAGAAATTAAAAATAATTAAAAATGTAATTTTTTTTTTAATTATTTTTTGGAGCAAATTTGTTGGTTAGAAAAAATTGAAATATTATCAACTGACTGCTAAATTAATTTTCTTGTCATTTTGGCAAGAGTAAAAAAAATGGAAATAAAAGTAAGGCAAAAAATAATTTGCTGAATAAATAAAATAATGAAATTTAAATTAGCCAACAGCAAAAAATTTTGATTTTTTTTTTTTATTAATTGAATTAGCAATAAAAAAATTTTTTTTTAAAATTGCACGGGTATTTTTTAAATTTTTTACATGTGCAATTTTTTCTTATAATTTTTTTATTAAGTCAATTACAATTATAAAATTTTCACTTGTAATTTTTTATTAATTTTTTCACAAGTGGAATTTTTTAATTAAATTTTTGATAATAATTTAATTGCTAAAAAATTCTAACAAAATTTTTAATATCTGTCAACTTCAGTGTCATATTGTTAATTGAAAATAGAAAAGTGAAGTGAAACCAAGTAAATATTTTTAAAGTGTGATTTTTTTTTTTAGTTCAGTGTTATAGTTTTAATTTTAATTTAAGTGAGTAATTGTAGTGAGTAGTTATTGTTAGTATCAGTGAAGTGCTCAGAAAAAATTAACGCCATCGTTGGATCACATGAAGAAATAAATACATTTATTATCATAAATAATCTGCAACTGGTGAGTACTTTTTATTTATTTCAAAATTTATTTGGTAATAAAAATTAATTTAATTTTTTTTTTTACAGGTATCCTGCGAAATTGATTATTTTTGGCGAGATCCAGGTATTTATGATTCAAAAATAATATATTACTAAGACAGACAAGCTTTGGTTTGTTTTGTTAAAAATTAGAATTTATAAAAATACCAAAAAAAAAAATTTGGTGCAATTTAAAAAATTATTTTGGCTTTAGGTTATTTAATAATTTTTGCTAGTTAAAAAATCACAGAAATTTTGTGATAATATTATATAAATATTGTTTCTGACTAATTTGGATTAATGGTTTAAGCAATAGGTGTGAATAATTATGAGTGGAAGGGAGATAAAAGATAAAAATATTTATTAGATTTATTAAAAAAAAAAAAATAATTTTTTCACCAATCTAATTGGAGAGTTTTTATCCAAGAAAGTTGGAGCCTTAATCCGGAGGATTGATCGAGGGTTTAGGATGTTTTCTAAGATCCAGAGACTACATTCGTCTTAGTATCTGCCTGAGACTGTGAAATATAAGCTGGATATCTTGTAGAAAGATAAATGTACACCCGTCTCTTCTTACATTATTTTGTTAAGGAAAATTATTCCCTCAGCGCCTCACCTTCTATCCGGTAATTTAAGTTTTTACGGAAAATTCAAATTATCCAATTATTTTAGTCGATAAATAATTTTAAAATTTATAACAAGCTTGTCTTATTACGGAAGTAAATAAGTTACTGATGGAATATTTTTAGATCACATTCTCCTATTTAATTTCGTTTATATTTGTAATCAATATTGTATAAGGGTAATTATATACAATTCAATTCTGGTTTATTTTATCTACAAGCAGGAAGAAGAATTTTATGGTAAGAATTATTTTGACACTTTTGATTTGAGCTTTTTATAAAAAATAATTCCTAAAATTAATTAAATTTATAATTTATAATTTTGAAAAAATATAAATCTTAGACTTAGATGATAAAAATTTTAATATTTTTTACAAGAAGCCAAAAATAATTGATAAATTTTTGTAAATTTTGCTCGGTTTTCAATTTTTGTCGCTAAAATATTTAAATTCTTGAAGAATTTTCAATTTTCGACTTTAGTTGTCAAGAAAAATTGATCAAACCTTCATTGAGTGTACTCAAAAATCACCAAATTTTGATCAGTTGTCAATATTTATCAACAAATTCTCCAAAATTTGGATGAAACATCAAAAATGCATCACAAAACTCATGAAATTTTGGATGATAGTTCATAAATATTAATTTTTGGATCAATTCCAATTTTTGTAAAAATTTTGAAGGATTTTTAAGATCAGATTATAAGATTTTTGATATTTTAACTGAAAGTTTTGAAAGGACATCAATTTGAATCTTTTCTCAAAGCTTAATGATCAAAAACTCCAAAAATAATTCAAAAATAGAATCGAGATTTTTTTGAAGGTCTTTATATAGCTTTCAACATCCAAGATGTTGATCATAATTCCACCCACCAAATGTTTCCGAAGGACAATGTAATTTTATCAAAAACAGAATTGTTGGATCTTGATAAATAAATAACTCAGCTGTGATCTCGATAAAAAGAAACACTTGTTGTAATTATTTAAAAAGGGTTAAAAGGGGAACAGGGAGAGGGTTTCTTGTGGAGAAAGCAGAAGGCAGTCGTTTGTCTTCGCGGAAGTAAAACGGCCAAAAATCGTAAAATAAAACAAAACAAGAATGTAAAAATTCATTGAGTCGGAGTCGGACTTGTGTCTGGCCAAACTCCTCCAAGTTCCTGCCGGTGATAAGGATCAGTTTAGCATACGATCGCCATTTTGCGGGCGCATAATTTAAATTTTCGTTCCATTGTTTTGTCGCGAGTTATCTTCTGGTTCTGGCTCCACCCTCTGCTTGATACAAACTTTTATTTAAACTCATGGGTAAAAAGTCTCTCGGGTAGGTAGAGGAGTCTTGGCGACATTTGTTCCATTTCGCCCCTTCGCTTCGTCCCTAAATTCAGACGGCCTCCCCCGGCCCCGGCATCGCCAAACGACGTTCCTTTAACTCACGTTACTTAGTCAGTGTTACAGCAAAGGGTGCAGCGGGCGTTTGTCCCGAGTCTCCTCCACTCTCTTGTGCGGCCATTTGCATTAAATTAGAATCTGAAATTTTCTTGCTGGAAAATTCACCTCACCGTCTAAGAGGGTTCTTTTTAGGGGAGAATCTGCAGCTCCGTTAAATTAATTTTTTTATGAGTTGGGGTTGATTAAAAAAACTAATTTTTTTCTTTTATAGTATTAAATATAATTCAGAAATAATTTTGAGGTAAAAAAAAAATTTTACTGTCACTAGAATAAAAATAATTCAATTTTTAGTCAAAGAGCCAAAAAATATAAAATCGAATTTTTTGTGTTGACTTTAAAAATTTTTTTCTCAGAATCTACACAAGATATTTTGAACTTTTTTTTTTTCAATTGAAGAGCAAAGCCTGGAGAATATTTTGAGACAATCAAAAAAATTTTTTCTCCAAAAATTTCCAAAATATTTAAAGTCAAAAAAAATTTTTTTTCAGTGAAAAAAATTAACTTGAAAAATTGGATTTTTTATTTATTTTTCGCAATTGAGGCGTCATATTTAAAGTGTCTCGCGAAAGAATAGAACGCATATCTAGGTAGCCGATAAAAAGAAGTAACTAGCCTATTTCTCTAGAAATAAATAGCGATGTATCATGACACCTCTCCTTTTTCATTAAAATCACTTCTCTCTCTCTCTTTTGAAAGACAATAGGACGAAATAAATAGCCCGTCTTTTGTCTTTTGTTTCTTGGCTCTATTGTTACCCAGCGGAGATAAGAAAACAAGAGACTCCCGTCGCTGTTTACGACCGGGTGCGGTCTTCCTACACCACCTCATTCTCATCCACTACCACCCACTCTCATGCACCATCTTAACTCATTCTCATCATTAAATTACCTTTTTGCATTCAGAAAAATTTATTCCTCCAAATATGACTCGCAAAATTATTTTCCAGGTGTCGAATAAAAGTCCCCATTCCCGGACCCTTTTTAACTGGACATCGGACAGCGGGACCTTAGGGACTAATTTTAAAAACGGTAAACTGGTTTGTCCAGTTCGCGTTCTTTTATCCAGAGGTTCTTATTCCTTCTGTGTATCCCTTATATATATATATGTAATATATAAATTCATTCTTATCCTTTGGTAGTTGCTCTGTGCTATGGACTCACCTAATGCCCCGTTATTTCGGCCCACGTGTGTCCGAGTGGGGATCGCTAAAGTTATTGCTGGGGGGAGGCCAGCCGGATTATTTTTCACAAACTTTTGGTTTAGTTCTTCAGTATCTTTCGCACAGCAAATACTTCCACAGTTTATATTTATCAGGTAGGTCATTATTTTGCTTAAATTCAAGTGAAAAATATTTTAAGTACCACGTGATTTCATTTCGAGTCAAGTTTTAGTGAAGTTCAATAAATTTTGATCAAATGGAAGGCAAAATTTGATTAAATTAAAGTTAAGTGTCAAAAAGTAGTGCGATTTGTTCCAAAAATTTTTATCATTAAATTTCACCATTTTTTAATCAAATTTTATCAAAAAATTCAAAATTTTCCAAAATAGATGATTTACATAATCATCATAACTTCCATAATTTTGAAGAAACCTTCACAAGACTGAACACACTTTCTTCTCGAATACTTTTTGAGGTTGTGTTTCAAAATTAACCAAATTGGTCGAGTCAATTCAAAATGGCGGCTGTCAAAAAATTTTTTTAAGTGACTAAAATGAAACTTTTTGGCTTCTATGGCTTTTAAATGGGACAAATGATGAAATTTCTTTGAAATAAAGTTAAAAAATGATAAAATACTTACATTAATTTGGAATAAAAATAATCAATTCAATTCGAAAAATTAAGATTAAATAATTAAAAAAAAAATTCTTTCTTTTTCTAAAGACAAAAATAAAATCTTTTAAATTAAATTTCAATTCAATAAATAAGAAATTAAAATTAATTTGATCAAAAGAGAGCCTACTCACCCCTCGAGCAGCCAGCCACACTTCTAATAAAATTAATATAATTAAAAATCCCCAAAAAAAGGGGGGTAAGATTTATTTACCTCGAAAATATGATTAAAAAATAAAAATAGTCACAACAGATCAAGCCGACAACTGTCTTGGCTCCTGGGACCTTGACACGAGGCAAGGGTAGCGAACAAAACTCTACTTCGATACGCGATCTGCGATTTTAACGAAATCCGTGCAGATAAACAATTCCGATTTGAACAGTATAAATTCGTCTAATCTAAGCCGAGGCTCCAATTTGAGATCTTGCATTTCCTCACCCTCATCCTCATTCTGATCCCCTGCAGCTCTCGCCTGGAGCTAGGAGGAGAATTCCAGCTCGCGCTTCAGTCTTTACTTATAAGACGCCTTCAGACCACAGAGTAAAGTATGGGGCCATACTTCACTCGCCTCAGGTTTGCTTCTCATCCCTTATTACCTTCCCCTCCCCTTCTTGTTCATCTCCGAGATCTTCTCCGCACCATGCACTGGCATATTGTCTTCTTCGTTATACTCGACTGCCTGCAAAACTTGCGATCAAATGAAAGATTACGAAATTAAACTTTCAAAAATTAAGCTATTCATTTTCCCATTTTACGAATCTAACTTCAATGAGTTTAATTTTTAGCTTAAAAATTAGCAATTAATTTTTGATAAAAAAATCCGTGAAATTTTCCGTCAATAATTTATTGTAACTCGTAATTTTTTGAAAAAATTTTTTAATCAAGTAAAATTTATTTGAAATAAAAAATAATTTTTCTGAAAACTTATTAAAGCTCTCTTATGGACTAGCAATGAATTGAATTTAATGTGAGCGGATAAATATCTCGAAAAATGAGACATAAAAAAAAAGGTAAAAATTTTTTATTCGTAGCAGAGGGTAAATAATATCCGTCAGAGTTTTCAGAGAGCATTTCAAATAATTTTAAACCCTCGAGAAATATTTAATGAAATTCTCAGAGTCTTCTCGGTGAGTGGGATGGATCTTGTTCAGATACGAAAGACAGCACTTGCCGTTACGGGGTTGGGTTTCCTCTGAAAGCTAAGAGGGAACGAGATAAAGAATAAATGAGCGAGCGAGGGCGAGGGAGTCTACAAAATAAAGATAGCGAAGGAAAGAAAGGACGAGGGAGGGGTGGGAGGCCGGGGATGGATGGTTTTAATGATTTTTCGGGGGTTGCCAGCGAGAACGAAACCCTTTTCCTGTTCCTTCTGTTGAAGCTCAAGGGGTTGCAAATTTTTAAGCCTCTCAGTCACTCCTCACGTCCATCCGCGGCTTACCCTCTTACGAGCCGAAAGACGAGGAAGGTCGTCAGCGGGAATTATTCTCAATTCTCACAAAGGCTATATATATTTATGCGAGGCTCTGTCTGTGAGATGAGAAAATGGAGAAACCAACCAAGAAAGAATAACGAGCTCTTCTATAAAAGAGACATACAAACTTTCAGAGGGTTGTTATCCCCTTTAAACTAAGCTTCAGCAAAGATGGCCGGGCTATTTTATTATTAATTGCAAATTTTCTGGATGAAAACTTTCGAAAAAAATTTTAATTAAATTTTATCCCAACAATTTTTGGAGAAAAAAATTTTTTGATTGTCTCAAAATATTCTCCAGACTTTGCTCTTTAATTGAAAAAAAAAAAAGTTTGAAATATCTTGTGTAGATTCTGAGAAAAAAATTTTCAAAAACCTGGTACCAATTATCGTTAATCGTGTAGCGAATTTTTTAGATAAAAGCCTTAAAATTTCGTTTCTAAATCACAAAACAATTGTCAAAAAATTTTGTTTCAATTTCTATTGCAAAAATTGAATTTTTATTTTCGTTTTGCGCATATCGCCTATAAGAAAGACGACCATTTAAAAGTATACTTATTTACGACAAGAGCAACATCACGTGATGCAATAGAGCCGAGAAGGGTAAATTTCACCCCCACAGTTACACAGTTACACCCTTTCTTGGTATCACCCTAACCCTTAACAGTATTTCTTACAAAACCCGCCTACTGCAACTCCCACGTGTTCTTACCATAACCGCTGTCTAGGGACTCGAGTACAATACTGCAAATTTAAGAACAGCATTATTTTCCAGAAGAAAAGAAATTTAAAGTTCATAATCACAATCACTGCCAGGAATGGTCACGTCATCCAGATAATAACGCACACGCAATTCCATATTGTAGGCAAACAAATTCATACATTGTTGGCGACTTTCCCTTTTTTTGCAATTGTCCTTCCATACTGCAAATTACGAGTTACAATAAATTATTGACGGTGAAACTCATGCACCCTCTGGTCCTGGTATATCATTAAGGACCTAGAAATCGACGGCAGGTTGAATTTATCTATATATTTAGTTTTCAAGTACCCTTTGATGACATCGATTTTCAAGCAGTAATTACAGGTTACCTATGTCTGATGTACGATGGAAAATTTCACGGATTTTTTTATCAAAAATTTATTTTATTATATAAAATTCAATCCTAACTATTTTTTTTTTACCATATCAATTCTCCTTAAATTTAAATCAAACATTTTCCTGCTCCCTCAAAAAAAGTATTCCAACTTGGTATTAAAAACTAACGAGATATTTTTACAATTTTAGCGGAGTTTTAGAGCGCGAGTAAGCAACCCCGTAGGTTTATTATCATCAGCGAAGGATAATAAAGGAAAGGAAGGAAAGCGCGAGGATCGAGATAACCGGTAGCACACCTACATCCACCTCGGAGTATTCTGAAAAGCTGAAACTCGGTAACGGGCATGAAGGAGGGAGAGGAGGGAAGCTTGCAGAGGAAAACTCGAGGTTTTCCTCCCCCAGTGGCACCTTCTGACAACCCACCCTCGATTTTCCTCCTCTTGCTTGGCACACCGTCACCAGAAGCAGAATCCCCCTCTTTGAGGGGGAGAGTCGCCTTCATTAGCAAACTTTCGTTTAAAATTTTCCGAGGTACGACTAGCGGGCGCCTCGTCACTGGCTCTTTTGCCACCCCGAAGTAAACTACCCGAAAATATCATCCCCTGCCCTTCTTTTCTTCCTCCTTCCACTCAATTCCGCCTTTCTCTTATATATTATATACGTATGTATTCGCCGAGGGCAAAAACAAACGTTCCACCCTCAACTCGATTTCAACTTTCGAGATATAATTAATTTTTCGAGACCGCTCGGCGCCAACGCCGTTTGTTGCCGTCTCATCCCCAATAACTTTTTACTCCTTCGCCTTCGCGGGTCCTCTCCTCCACCTCCTCCACCTCCTGATGGTATTTGTTGTTTGCTCGTCTTTTTCTGGCAAAAACTCTTTCACTATTCCGCAGCTCAGCTTTCTGGTTTTTGGGTTTCTCTGAATTTTACGAGGGAACGCGATACGCTGGAGGCGTCTTCGTGCCGTTATCTCTGGTACGACCTTTTGGGGTTGAACCAACGTCGAATAAATAGTAACGAAATCCTCGGGTGGTCTCGCGACTTGTCCTAAGATCTCATAAACTACGAATAACGAGATATCAACCACCAGCTAGCAGAGATACACAATGCTGCTGTGTTAATCGGTGTCGGATTGTCAAAATTTAAATCTTAGATAATTATTATAGTAGGGAAAAAAAAAAATAAATAATATTAAAATAAAATAAGTTAGTTAATTATATTAAATAAATATTGTTGATGGTAACAAAGCCGAGGAATATTTAAATAAATATTTTTTACCACCAAACAATATTTTTTAATAGTTAATAAATATTTATTAGGAGAATTTGTCGGTAAATGGCTGGACACTAGCCGAGAATTATGTCTATATAGATTAGTAAAAGCAACAGCGACACCTATACACATATTAATGTGCGTCGCTGAGCCGCCATATTGTTTGTTTGCTCCGTGTGAAATTATATTGTAGGTTAAACCTTAGAGAGCATCTGAACCTTTCTACTCCCACTATTTTTCTCATTGTCGAATTTTAAAATATTCTTTTCGTTAAACTCTGATTTTTGTGAGTTAAAAATGAAAAAATAGATGAGCCAAGCTGAAGTATATGTAATTATTGACTATTAGAATTTTCCTATTAAATATTTAATCAAAAGTGTTACAAACTTCCAACAGATGGCGCATGATCGCTAAATCTGCTCTTTTATAGAGAGTTAAGGTCAAATAACTAAATTTTGGTATAAAAATTTTTTTAAAGCCCTCATCTGTCTTTTTTTAGATCAATGAATTAATTTTTATCCGTGGTACAATAATTATGATTAATAATTTCTATAAAAATAAAATCTCAAAAATCACAAATGAAACGGCGGCTTTAAATGAAATCACGTCGGTCGATAGCGACTAGTTAGATCCACAAACAAGATTACAAATGCATGTCAAACTCTTACTTCTCCACGTTCTTCCTCTCAGCAGACGATTTTCCACGTCGCCAAGAAAAGATTCGTCTAATCCGGAAAACACAAGATCCAGATAATAATTCCATCCAGCATCTTCACTTAATCTGCACCGTTTTAATATTTGATCCGTCTGAAATAATGTTTCAAGATTCTCTATTATTTACAACAAGATCACCCCAACTAAATTGATATATCAAATCTCGGCAATTATGCTTAATATTTAAAAATTACCCAGAATTTTACTAAAACTAAAAAGTTTAATTTAAAAAATATTCCAGCCAAAAGAATACACAAAGTGCTCTCAGCGGGCTTATTAAAACACGATGCGAATTCGCTCGGCAAAGTTTTAAATGATTTTCCCAAAGTTACCTCGCGAGTTGGTTTATTAAGAAAAGTCAATTTACCCAAAGTAAGACCTGAAATTTATAACTTTTCTTTCAGAACGTTCAATAATTACCAGCTGGAAGAGAGTAGGGTGGTGGGTTAGTTCATTGACCCCCCCCCTTCCCAAGGTTATATAAGAATCCTTGGATAGCAATACCTTACGTAAGAAAAATAAAAACAAGGGAAGCCAAAAACAAACGCGTTGAAAAGAAGGAGGGTGGCTCGCTCGGTGAATCAATAAGAACTGTTTCCTCAACACCCTCTCTAGCGACGGTCGCCCGGTGGATGCCCGCCTACTAAACTTCCAGCTCCTCAGTTTTCTCCCCTTTTTCCTTTTATTGCCCTGGGAGAGGAGAGAAGAGAAGAGAAGAGTCAAGAGGATCCAGAGCAGCTCCGAGCTGAGAAAGGGGCTCTAAGTAGGGGCTGGTTGGCCGGCTGGTATCCCAAGCAGCTCTCGAAGGTGGTGGGACGCGGCCATCTTTATTTCTCTCCTTCTTTTACCTCCGTCTCTTTCTGCAGCATCCGTCTTGCAGATTCCATTAAAACTTCGTCCACCTTGTTCTTATTTTTCCTCCTCCCTCACTTCTATGGCGCCCAAAAAAATTCTACCTTGATTCTGTTGTCGCTAACGTGATTTACCTATGCCGATCCTCAAAGTACAATCGATCGTAGTTGCCCAAAGAAAACGGTACGCAATAGAGGTAATGGAGGTCTGCCCAGTAATAATAAAAATAGTTATCGGGAACAAAGCGACGAGACATCAAAGGAACGATGTCTGGTAATTGTCAGCCTGAAATTGTTTTACGACTAATTGGTAAATCGATAGACATAGCTTTTGGAAGATGTTGCCATCCCAGATAAAAAAATAAAATTGTTAATTAAAAGCTTACTCGGGTAATAAGTCTGAGATACCCACCAAAACACAAGTTCGCCTCGCTGGTACATGGTACTGATGCGAAATAAAACAGATGCTTGATTACCCTTGCTCGCCTGACTATACACTCCTTTCCAACTCGCCGATTTTCCGCACTGGTAATGGATCTTTTTATTAAAAAAAGAAAAAAAAAACTTCTCTGGCCACAAATAAAATTAACGGTTGAAAAAAAGGATAATTTTTCAGATGTTGATTATTCATAACAACATTAAAGCATAAAGCTATCTTCTTTCCCGTAAAATCTTCATCCGTACCGTCGCTCCTAATTTAAATGGGAAATTTAAGTCGACTTTAAATTGGAGTTATGCGACAAATGTTGGGTAGTAGTTGGGCGCCAGGAGTTACTTTTTGCATACTTGTCAGTTTTTGCCATCAGTCTTTCGGCGACGAATAATGAAAAGAGATAGAGAGGAGATTCTGAAGGAGGAGGAGGAGGAGGAGGAGGAGTGATCAATGGAGCTTGCAGAAAGCGAGAAACTACAATAGACAAGCTCGATTGAGTCCACTGTGTGTCTGCGGTCCACCGAAATTGATCCGGCAACATCGCGTCTCTTCTTCCCTCTTCCTCCTTCCTTTCCGTGAAAACACACATCGCTTTTCAGCCCTCCCCTTACTTATTCTTACCTACGGCTGTCAAGCTTCTTCCGGCAAGCTCGGCTACTTGCTTCGGTCCATTGACGTCGGCTCCTTTGTCTCCTCGAGGCTTTTTAACCAAAGTTTTCCTCGAATGGCGCCCAAGAGGAGAACAAATTAATTTTATTTTCTTTTTCCAGTACCAGACGTTGGATTGTCCTGTAAAAAGCTATCAAAGGGCTTTGAAGCTCCCGTTTCTTAGCAGAAGTTCGGCGTCTTCGGAGTTTTCTAGGCGTCTCTGTGAATTCCAATTAAAATTTTGTTCTCTAAAAACAGAAGAGCCCTGGAGGATGAATGGATTAAACGAAGTGGGTGGAACCCGGCACCATCGGCGAGGTGAACAAGGTAGCTCGGGGTGTTTCACCGAAAGGAACGGGGCGGCTTTCCGGACTCGCTGCCGGAGGGTACGCAGGGAAGCGGGATCTCGGGTTCAAGAAACGAGCAAGAAAGTAGATTATAAAAGCAAGAGAGAAAACGTAATTAAAGAAGGGGCGGAACACTACGACGTACTCTTATTCCAGATACGGAAAATATAAGGGGTAGTTTTAGTTTGAGAAGCTCAAGGAGAAGGGGCAACGGCTTACCTGTTCTCCAACTCGGAAAAATATAGTCGATTGCGTCTAACGATTGCCACTCGGTTGACTCAACTGAAAAAATCGGTTTTAATAATGAACAAGTACAGATTTGATATCTATTACAAATTAGCTCGTCATACTAAAAGTTGATGTCAAGATACAAACAAAAAAGGGTTTGGATATGAAAGAAAATAAATTCACACATCAATTTACAAGAAAAAATCGTAACTTTACTCAAAAAACCTAAAATACACGTAAAAAATATCAAATTTAAAATATTTATCGATGACCTTGAAAATACCTAACAAAAGAAACTTTTTTTGTAATTAAAATTAAGGGTTGAAATTATTAGGATATATTTTTGGAAGTGTCTAGTATCTTCTCAGGGGTATTATTCGACTAAAAGTCCCAAAAAGAATTGAATGGCAGCGTTAGAACTGAAATGAACTTCATTATTGACATCGATATTTTCAGTAGAGTCAACCAAGTCACTACCTAATGTTTTTTTTTTTCCGTGAAGGAATCTCAGTTTCTTTTTCCTCGGAGGATAAATGCTTCCAAGGATACATTACTCCTTCCTCCTCTGCCCTCAGCGTTTTTCCTTCAATGTCTCGACTGTTATCTACCTGGTGAGGTAACGACAGCTTTGTAAATTCTTTTCTCCGGACCGGGGGAGAGACGACAGCTTCGGAAGAAAAGTTGGAGGATCGATACTGCCGAGAAAAAGATAAGAGAAAGCCGGGAAAGGGAGCTAAGGAAAAGTAAAGTTTTACTGGTGGGGAGGTGTAACGGTTTAAGCATTAAGGAGAACCGAGCACGGTCCGCCCCGTAGGGGGGAGTTGATATTTAAATCTCCCCTTTTATAATTTCACCTCGTCCATACTCTGCTTGGGGCACCCCTCCCTCTCCCAAGCCTCCTACTTCTGTTTCAACTCAGTCTCCTACCCTTATTCAACGTCACCCTCGCTCTTTATAGTCTCGCCCGCTTTGCCGTTCTTTCTCTCACGGTTCTTTTCTTCGTTCTCTCTCGAGCTCACCTAGCACGCCAACGCTTCGCCGGCCGCCATCATGAAAATATTAAGAACTCGGAAAATGGCCGCCGTCTAAGAAAATTAAAATAAGAAAAGGTGCTGGGTAACAAACGAGTCCTTTTAAATTGTTATGGGCGATAGTTGGATTATTCCTTATTTTAATGATGATAAGGGCTGGAATAAAAAACTCTGATTGATGATTTAAGGGGGGAGGATGTAACGACCCGTTGCATGGATCTGATTTTTGGGTGAAAGTTTGCGGAATCTTGAACGGCTGGAAGATATGTGGGTGAAAGCAAAAGTTAAACGCTCGTACGCGTTGTAGTGTGACAGCTCTGAAGGGTGACGACATCAAGGGGGTGAGATTTGTCCCACATTCGCTGCTCTCTACGCTTCCAAGTGTGTGGAACGTGACACAGAAGAGCTGGAGAATTTGGGAAACTTTTTTTGGAAATTAATCACTTTTTTTTTTTTTTAGGGGAGGATTTTCAGGAAAAATAGGGTGATAAATTTATGCAAGTGCAAGGATGACTTCCACGTCGTAGAGCAGCATTAACGGTAATATGTCTTCGTCAGCGGACGCCATCTTAGCTGAAGTAAGAAGGAGTTCTGGGCTGGGGGTGGGCATGAAACGATTAAGAAAATGAAGATGGATACTACGGGATAAAGGAGATATAGCTCGGGTGGTCGATGGAACTCTCCATCTCCCAGGATGATGGTAAAGAGATGAGTATAAGGGGTGGTGTGAGCGTCAACCGATGAGAAGAACCTCCTGGAGTAGTGTCTGAGTACAAGAGAGTGGCAAGAGGGCGATCAGCAAGAAATAGCTTAGAAGAGCGCTTGATCGGCTGGAAGATACTCGACACGTCGGTTTAATCATTTGGAATCATTCTCCAAACACCCTCATTTATTTTACCGTGTCGTTACCTCAACTCTGTTTGTTTAATTAACTGTTTATTTTTACTGATTAATCTTGGAGTTTTGTGCTACAGGGGTGCTTATTCGACGTCTTACTCCTACACACTTTGATTTTAGCTCCTGAGAAAAAGGATGACGTCTAACGAGTATTTTTATAATCGATACCATAAAAAAATGTGAGAAAAAATTTATTGGAATTTTTTTCATGCACTTGCTGTTGTTATTATCCATCTTAATGTACTTGAGAGGATACTAGACACTTCCAAAAAGATCTCCTGAAAATTTGACGCCTTATTTTTAATTACAAAAAATTTTTTCTTTGTTAGACATTTTCAAGGTCATCGATAAATTTTTTTAATTTGATATTTTTATATGTATTTTAAGATTTTTGTATAAATTTATGATTTTTTCTTACGAATTGATGTATGAGTTATTTATTTCCTGTCATATTTTAATGAATTTGTATCACAATTCCAAGAAAATAAATGTTTATGTTAAAAAATAATAAAAACTCTTATGTTTTTTCAAGTTTTGTTATTAATTAGAAGATTTTAATTATTTTTTTAATTTCAAACTTGAATACGGATGAGTTTAGTCGTAAATTGATATTGTGGGGTAAGACAGTAAAATTTTTTTTCTAATAAAATAATTAATGTGGTAAGTTTTATGGTACTAAAATATTCACGATGACGTCCGAATTACGGAAAGGTTTGTCTATAAAGACAATCGTAAAATTACAGCAATGTGTCAATCAAAAAATACTTGAAATTTCTGGCAGTAAAAACATATTATTAAAGAAAAAGAAAAAAAAGTAAATTATCAGTCACTGTCACAATAACAAATAAAATAGACAAGGGTTCCGTCTTAGGAATAATTTTTCATGTAACAACCCTCTTGAAACGTCCTTACCCCAGCGTAGAATCTTATTCTGGAAATAAATTACCAGTATAAGGGCTTGACTCAGTTTCCATCGGAGGGATGTGCTCAAGATGAGTAATAAAATTTTTTATTAATCATTAGTAGCGAAGGGGATAAAAAAATAATGATCGTAAGGAAAGTACATCGGCTTTAACGCACGACATTAATGTTTTTGTTGGTGGTTTGTGCGGCGGGGAAGTAAACAAGTGATACACCCTGCTCACACAAGTGCTCACACTAAACTTGTTTCCACTACACCTTGGTTGTATATACACACGCCTTACCTATAGCGCTAAAGCTGAAGCACCGAGTAACTGAGTAGCACAACGTCATTCACATCAGGCTATATATATAATCGAGTAGAGGATGCATTTACTCTCACTCCACTCGATGTCTGCGTCTCCTTGCAACCACTTTCGAACCCCTTTTAACTTTCATTTTAACTTTATTGTACGCCTATTATTGTTTATTTGTGTTCTATTATTGCTCTGTGTCCTCAGGAGGCTCAAAAAATCTAGTTATAGCTTTTTTTTCACGAAAAAATATGATCTGGTACTTTCAATTTGATTCTGACCAAGGTTACAATTTTTTTTATCTTCTCATTATTGTTATTAACCATCTTAAGGTACTCTAGATGATGCTAGACACTTTTAAAAAGATCTCCTGAAAATTTGAGGCCTTAATTTTAATTATTAAAATAGTTTTCTTTGTTAGGTATTTTCAAGGTCACCGATTTTTCCAAAAATTCATATTTTAAAGGCTCTTATCATTGAAAATAAATTTTTTTAACCCTCGTATCATCAAGTTACATCTCTCTAGCCCTCAGAAAATTGACAAGCGATGCAGAAAAAAATTAAGGGAGGTCAGAAAAAATGTAAAAAATAGCTGAAATTATCGATTACAATCTATAAGACAAATAATTATAAAAATTTCTTCTTAATCCACTCCTCATTATTCACAGAGAATCATTAAAAATCTAATTAAAAAATCCAGGTATCCAAATCCACATATCGATATTATTTTCTCAGTTTCAATCTTCATCTCCTCATCCCCTACTGCCTCAACCCCAAAATTTAAATAATTAAATCACGTTCCATTAATATAAGTACACGATAAAAATAATTAGATTGAATACTGTCAGCGGATAATTTGAAATCGAATAGCAACTTAATCCAGTGTCCCACCAGAGTTTAAAAAACGAAACAATCATGTATGAAAAGGGTTGTGAAAAGAATATATATGAAAATTGGACACTGATACTCTTGTGTCGGCAGTGGCTTGTGCGGTTTTTCCTACTCACCCCACAGACCAGCCACACGAGGGAAAAAACCCGTTACCGAGTTGGGGGTGGAGGTATTTTTATTTCCCGCGTTTATCGAGTAAAAAACACAGCTCTTTCAATGCCCCAGGCACGCTGTGCGTGTTTATACGTTAAATATTTCACACTCTGATTTAATGACCCGAAAAACAAACCCGCAACACTCTACAAACATTTTTAATCCGATATCATCCATCGTTTATCCACTAAATAATTTATAAATTTTCTCGATTTTTTTTCAGGCATCCCACACTGTTATTTACCATGACCATGCGAATTATGTCACACTAGATACTTCAAAAAAAGTCTCCTGAAAATTTGAGACCTTAAAATTAAGTACAAAAAAAGTTTTCTTTGTTAGGTATTTTCAAGGTCATCGATTTTTCTAAAAATTCGTGTTTTAGAAGCTCTTATCATGGAAAATAAATTTTTTTAACCGTTATATCATTGAGTTACACATCTCTGGCGCTCAGAAAATTGTTAAGCAATGCATAAAAAATATTTAAAATACTAGAGATCTGAGGAAACTCTCCAAGTATCATTTTTTTCATACAATTTAGCCAAGTTCAAACAATTAGAGTGTAAATGGAGCCAAAAATATCACTTAAAAAAAAAAAAGAACAGTATCTTAATTCGCGAGGTTAATCCGGGAATTTACAAAGCCAAAAAAGTTAGCTCGTAAAGGGATTGAAAGTAAACACAAAAGACAGCCTTGCATGCCTGACAAACTGACAACAGTACACAGAAACGACTTTCTGCAAGAACGTTATCCTTATGCGTATGTACTTTTCCGTTACGTGTTCCATTTACACATATATACCTCGTGGATGGTTAAGAGGGTCGCGGTAATCCTCGAGATTAAGATAACCCCTAAAAATGTAACGCTAAGTCGCCAACTTAACTACATAAGATTCTCCAAATGCACTACACGACGCGAACTCGTTAATTCTCTACTTCCAAAGGCAATTACCCTGGAAAAAATTATTCTCCATGAAAATTTCTCTTTAAAATTAAACGAAACCAATTCGTAAAGTTTTAGGATGAGACTGGGGGCTAGAGCTTGGAACTGCTGGAAGAAAAAGGACATAAAGTAGAAGACCGAGGGGTGATTCGGTTAGGCGGGTGGTCCCGCGGAGTTTAAGGTGGTAGTTGGAGCCGTAAATTTTGTGAGCGCAAGTTAAAGGCCGCGGGCGAGCCACCCCGAGCCACCCCAGCCCAACTCGCATCAGCTTCTTCTTCATCTTCCACCCCTCTCCTCTTCGGGCTCCTGACGCCCCTCTCGGGTCTTTTCGTCTGGTATCTTTCTACCATCTTCTATCAATAATTCGAGAATGGCGGAGACCAGGTTCGTTGGTACTTGCGCCACGTAAACTTGGTTGCTAAATTTTCGTTCGATCCAACGCGAGATTATTCTTCCCTCTTAACTCAATTATAAGGGTAGCTAAAATTTTCATTAAATCCCCCGTCTGGAAATTGTTTAAATTACAAAAAAAACACCCTCTTTTTATACATTCTACCTCATTTTAAATGTGAGCTTCACTCTGACTCTATTTTATTAAAATTAAATTTCTGATAAAATAAAAAAAAATATTTAACTCGTGAAAACACGGAGAAAAGGAAACGGTGGAACGGAATGGTCGACGTTGTATGCAGATTTGCGAAATAAATGCCCAAAAGTTTTGACTATAATTCTAACGCGTGAAATCTAGTCTCTCCTCCTACCTTTCGAGTCTGGACCACTTCTTCATGCCTTACACCCTCTTCAACCTCACTGGCAAACTATTTCTAACATTATTCGTCCTCGTACTCTAAAATCCTTACAAAATTCCATTATTTAAAAAAATAATTTTTTTTGATTTTTTTCTGACTTCCCTTAATTTTTTTCTGCATCGCTTGTCAATTTTCTGTCGGCTAGAGAGGTGTAACTTGATAATACAAGGGTTTAAAAAATTTATTTTCAATGATAAGAGCCTTTAAAATACGAATTTTTGGAAAAATCGGTGACCTTGAAAATACCTAACAAAGAAAACTTTTTTTTTAATTAATTTTAAGGGCTAAAATTTTCAGGAGACTTTTTTTAAAGTATCTAGCGTGATATAAAGTGCTAATTCATTGGTAAAAATAATAGTGGGTGTCTGAAAAAAATTCTAGAAAGTTAAAAAAAATTTTTTTCGGTTTAATTCAAGCAGTTTTAGGTTTTAAAGGTCTATAATGTGAATTATTTTCAAAATTCGTGGGCTTAAAGAAAAACATGATATTTATTATGACTTTAGTATATTTTATAGTAAAAGCAGTAGTTTTTGTGGTAACATTATAGAATATAGAAGGCTTTCAACCCTCTCAGAAAATGACTAAAGCACAAGGAAGAGGAACATGCATCGCGGTCGCTCGAGTGCAATGAAATTAGATGCTGCGTCTAACAGGCGCCTCGGTACTTGACACAATTGGTTGGTTACTTTCAAAGGCAAACCTCTTCGTGTATTATTGAACAATGTTTAACCTACTATGTTGCTATTATTATTTCCCTTTTGCATAAAATTTAATGCTACAATTTATCAAAAAAGGAACAAGTACACACTGGATATCCGTAAGAAAGATGGAAATAATTTAAACTTTTTGTCGGGACACAAAGCCAGTATGTTTTCACTCAAGAACGGGTTAGCCGCGATTCCGGGCAGGGGTAGCTGGTAATTTTTCACTTTAACCTTCCTTGCCTCTCAGCATCCCCGTTGACATTTCCACCCCCTATTTGTATCTGGGAGCCACGAGCGCCGGACGCTGGCGACCACTTCATAAAATTACTTTATTACTCGTCCGGTCGGACTCTACCGTTTGCCAATTTTTTTCCTCGACATATGTCTCAGTGTCCTTAAAAACCACTACCATTTATCAAACCTTCCCTGCTGCAGCACTTTTTTATTTCAATATCAAATACCGATATTTTACAGCGAACAAAAAATTGTTGAATTACACTCATTAAAGACTTTGATAAAAATTTATAATTTTTTTATTTTAAAAAATAAATAAATACAAATTTATTCTAATCTGCTAAATAAATAGTCTCATAAGCTTCGTAGAAGACTCAAAAGAAGGATTTTTACTTTAGAACTAAATACTAGAAAAATTAAATCTCTTATAGTGAGAAAATTTAGCGACTAAACACCACCTGTTGGAAATTTTCGGAACTAAATTTGACAAAAAAATTATATCTGGACATTTTTGACCATATGAGGTCTCAGGGAAGGTTATTAAATCATTTTTAAGCCAGATGTGAGCCAATATGGCTTGATATGGCCAATTTTTATACAAAGTTGCTTATAAAAATTTTTTTTTTGGACATATAATTTTAAAAAAAATTATTTGATTTTAAAAAAGCCTTCCATTAGTGTATCTATCATTAATGTCCGAGCAATTCACCCCTGAATATTCAATCCCTGGTCAACTCACCCCTAAATTTCAACCTCTATTAGATAGCGCTATTTCACCCTTGAAAAGTCATTCCACGGTCATTTGACCCTTAAAAATTTATTTTTCGGTCATTTCATCAAAAATCGAGTAAATTTTCAATTTTTAAACGTTAATTAATAAAAAAATGACCTCTAAAATTGAGTTAAAAAATTATAAATTAACTTTCTTGCTTGTATTAAATATCTAGTTGAGGTTCGTAAAGTTGTAATAATTTCGGCAATAAATAAAAAGATCAAGGGTCGCCATAACTTAGGGGTATTAGATTACAAGTTTAACATCTGCAGAATCTCGGACTGTGCTCATAAATATCAGTTAGAAATAAAATAGCGCAAGACCCTTCCACTTTTCATTTTCTTGGTTCTTATTGGGGTATTCTGGGTTCTGCTTTCCCGGCAGGCTCTTTTTACTCGATCCTGTTTCTGTTGCTAGCACTATTTCTTATTTTACCTCCTTTACACAAGCACTAACATAAGGACAAGTATATGGTATATATTATACTTTATACCAGCCGCAAAATAATATAAGTAAGTATACTGTTTTATATGGTTAGACAAACACTTAAATTTATTACTGTCGCAAAGATATTTATCGTCCGTATTATTTATTATTATTTATTCCCTCTCATTAATTTCTCTCCGTTTTTTCTAATTTAAAAATTAAAAAATAATTTTTTTTTTTAATTTTGCAGTTCAAAAAAATTATTTAAAAACATTGCATGTAATTTTTTTATAAAAACTGCAGAAAAAATTGCAAAAATATTATTTTTGCTGAACATTAAGAGCCGCCTCGCAACTAAAAGCTTCAAAATAAATCCAACAGATGGCGGCATTTGTCGGTAAGAATTTAAAAAGGTATTCTTAAGAAAAACTTCCTGTTTTATCTTAGATTGCATTTATTTAATTGCGACCTGTAATAATTTGTCAGATATAATAATCAAAAATTCAAAAAATTATAAATTACGTAAAAATTCAGTCGTGGTGAGAAGATTTAATTGAAGATAATAGTCAGGAGATAATTGAATTAAAAAAGGTGTTCTTTTTGAAACTATAGATTTAGTTATGAACCTTTTAACGTTCTTTTAAATTTATAATAGAATTCAGGTTGTGTTTTTACGAGCAGAGTGTTTTACTATAAACATTAACTACAAAAGCTTGATGCCCTCTTTTGTTTATCGTTCAACCATACTTTTTATCGTCTATTTTGTCCTTTATTTTATTATCATTTTTATCATTTTGTTTTATTCACTTCATTGTTTCTCCGTAAATTTAATACCCACCTTTTTCCTTTTTTGCGTGCTTTTATTTTGGGTAAGCGATAAATTTGTTTACTTTTTTTTTATTTATTTTATTCATTTTATTTATTATATAAAACCGAAATCAGATAGTAAACTAGCTTGATGTATTTTTTTTTAAATATTAAACATTAAAAACAATTTTTCGAACGTAAAAAAAATTTTTTTTCAATGAAATAATAGTCTTAAATGATCATATGTGAAGCATATATGGTTGTAAGTAAACATATGTGACCACATATGAAATGATATCGCACATATGGCAATACTTAACCATATATGATCAAATATATGGCAAACTTAACCATATATGATCATATATATGGCACATATGGCGATACTTAACCATATATGAAGCAAATATGTGATCTTATATTGTATATAATGTATGATGTCTTAATTTTTATTAAAAAAAAATATGAAACGTTTTGTAATAAAAAAAGAAAAACTGTATAAGAATTCTTAGGTATTTTTATTGATTTGCGTTTGCAAGGGGCATCTAAGGGGCGCGAATCCTCGTTCTTACCCCCACCAAAGAAAAGTCACCCTCCCTCAATTTATTCTCCCAGCAAGATTTTTCCTTCTTATTATTCTTACTCTTATTAAAAAAAGAAAGAATAAAAAAGAAAAATTAACCAACCAAGTATTAAAATAATTCCTCGATAAAAGCAAATAATTATCAATTCGCTGTCGAATTTTTTATCCCGAAACTTACTGTGCAATAATGAAGGGTCAAGTATTTTTTGACGACGCGGTTGGGGTGAAATTTATAGGGTCGGATGTCGGATGAAAAAAAGGACCCGTTAAACGAGGGGATAATAGCTCACCTGTGGATAAAAAACCGCTTAGTAAAAGGTAAAAAAAAAAGCGTCTACACACTGCCGCAGGCGAGAGAGTGTGAAAAAAGCCGCGACAGTGGCCACCTGTAGAAAAAATGGGGTGAGGAGAATGTGGATATGCAGATATAGAGATGGGGTGCATGCCAGTTTGGCAGTAGGGGTGAAAAAAGATGCGCGCGCTTTTTACGCTCGAACACTGTGTATTTATATATATATATATATATGTGTGTGTATGTGGGTAGTTTACCCTCGGGAATCTCGGTGGCGCGTGCCTGGAGTCTGGATCGTTTGCTTGAGGCAAGTGTCGAGGGCACAGCCAAGTGGGCCACCTTTTTTTATTCACACTCTGGGGACGTTCTGGGCCATAAAAACCCGACCATTTTTTTTTTCTTTCTACTTCTGTTTGTAAACAGACGAGTTTTTATTGACCAAAAAGATAAAAAAAGTAGGTTGTTTCTTTTTTTTCGACGAATATAAGCATGAGAGACGGAAAAGATGACAAAAAAGAGATAAATATTCTTTCCAACAAGTCTGATACCATTTAAAACCTCACTGAGAATAAATTTCTAATATAATTCGTCCTTTTTCTCCCGAAATTGGCGCAAACTTCCAAAATTTTGAAAAAAAAAATTTTTCTTATTTTATTCTGAGCTCCCTAAGTTTTTTTTCGCATCGCTTACTAATTTTCTGAGGCCCGGAGCGATGTAACTTGATGATACGAGGGTTAAAAAAATTTATTTTCAATGATAAGAGTTTTTAAAACACGAATTTTTGAAAAAATCGATGACCTTGAAAATACCTAACAAAAAAAACTTTTTTTGCAATTAATTTTAAGGTCTAAAATTTTCAGGAGACTTTTTTTGAAGTATCTAGCGTGGTATGAAGTGCTAATTGATGGGTAAGAATAATTTTCGCTGTCTGAAAAAAATTCAAGAAATTTTTTTTCGATATAATTTGAGCAGTATTGCATTTAAAATAATTTAAAAGTATGATATTGATGAAAATTGTTATTTTAATTGAGAAAGCAAAAAGAAAAAGGACGATAGAGTTTCAATGGATCTTTTGGGTATAATGTTTAAAAAAATATATATATATATATATATATTTTGTAGTAAAAAAGAAAATCGATGGAACAATATCACTTACAGGAAATAATTATCATGAAATTAAATTTCCTACAGCAACCTCGAACAATTTCTTTAAGAAAAAAAGGTAAAAGAAAAAAATTAATAATAATTTGGGAGATCTCTCATGCGCAATTATTGCAAGTTTTGTTTCTCGAGAGTCTACTGCTCGAGTACAGGCGATTCGTTAGCCAACTTTTTCACGCTACGAAATAAAGGCAATTAAAGTTTAAGACGTCGTTCACTGGCTCGAGGGTAAGACGTAAAAAGAGTGGAAGAGTGAAAGAGTGAAGAAAGGGGATGAAAAAAGAGAAAACAAATTTTCTATCTTCCTCAGTTCTTTAGGGGGGACGCGGGGATGAAACCGGTGGCTGGTTTTTGTCATTTGAAATATGCCAAGGGGCTGCCGGCAAGGAATGATAAAATGGCGCCCACAGACAATAGAAACGATTTTTCCTTTTCCTTAACTATACTCTCTTAGATTTTATTTTGTCATTGTCTCCTCGGCCTCATACTTCTTGATACTCTTTATCACTTCTACCCTCTTCAATCCTCTCCCTCCTTCTCTTTCTCTCTTGCCTGTCCTTAGTCCTTTTATTATTCAGTATTTATAGTTTTTTTTATTATTTTTATTTATTTAGAATCATGCAGCGACGGCTTCGTTACTCCGGTACTCTCTAGTCGGTCCTTTCATGCAGCCACTGCGGCAACTACTTTCTTACCCGCTTTTGTTTCCTTTCACTCGAACGACCACCACCAAGGACCTCTGTAGGATATCTTTCAACCGACGCGTTATAAAGAATCAACCGAGTACGAGAGACCGATTTACTTAAATAGAAACACTTTGTCAGCTTTTAAGTACTTCTTAATATCTTCTTTTACTTTTTTTTTTTTTTTTAATTTAAATAATAATAATCTATATACTTAAGAAAATAAGCAAAATTTTGTGGCCAATACATTTATAAGACAAGTATTTAGGCTGCATTTGAAAATGCTCCATCTCTAGATACATAACGAAGAAATGACCTTGTATCTTTTGAAATATCGTCATTTTTAAAGATCTAAGCTCATCTTGACATTACACTCATCGAGACCTTTCATGTGAGTACCCACATCAATTTTTCATATATTTATATATATTATATATATATGTATATATCAAAAATATATAAAAAATGCATGTGGGTACTCAAATGAAAGCTCTCGATGAATGTAACATCAGAATGAGCTTATATCTTTAAAAAAGTCAATATTCAAGACAGTACAGTGCAATTTAACAAAAATCATTATTTAATAAAACAAAATTTTATTTATTTATAATTTACAAGTTACATAAGGACTGCAAGGTTTCTAATAATAATAAATGTTTTAAAACCTCTTATTATCATTACTATTAACAGTTTTAAAACACAGGCAATAATAATGATAATAATAAAAGTTGATGAAATTGAAAAATAATTTTATTACAAACTTTAAAAAGTTAAAAAAAAAAAAAAAAAAAAAACTTTCCACATAAATGGAATATATGTTTGTACAAGTATATAAGCGTTATTCAATGTCGAATTTTTGTTTTAGTAACCTGGTTCACCCTTTGCACTTAAACTTTTTATTTACTTGGCTCGTGAGTTTTCCATCAGTGCAACTTTATTTCCTCCACTGGCAGCATAAATTTTCTCATAGTCTTTGACCTCGTCTTTCTTCTTTTCTGCAAAAGAAAAACAATTGCTTTAACAATCATGATTTATGATTACAAAGTAAAAGTTTCGTTTTTTAAAAAATCAATAATTTATTTCGCGAATAAATAAATAAATAAATAAAAATAAGCAAGTCGAAGGGGTGAAAGAAGGGTCTTGGGTCTCCAGTCTTAAGAGCGCGAAACACAAGTTCTCGAGTTCGATATAGGGTTGAAACATTTATTCAGATTCCCTTTCTAATTCAAACCGAACTCTTAAGCAGTCCAATTTAAGTGTATATTTAGTATATTACAAAATACTTGAGGAGCGGAGAGCCATCGGCCATTTTATCTCTCTTTCATCCCGGGGATCGAGATGGGGGGTGGCAAAATGTATTCCCGGTTCAGTTGCGGGAGAAAGAAGGAGCTAGCAAAAAAAAAAAGCAACGAAAGACGAGCGCCGAACGTGAAAAACAAAGAAGGAGAATTAAAACGTCAGAAAAAGCCTTAATCTGTCTCTCTTTTTGCTCGCCTACATTTCCATGGCTTCCCCTCTTCTGAATTTAATTCCCCACTTTCTGATGGCCGATGGGCGATGGGGAATGAAAAGTCCTAAGGAAAAGTCTGCTACGAGCAAAATGGTTCCCAACTTTTTTACCTTTTATCTTCTTCCATCTTATCACGTCCAGCTCTTTTTCTTTCTATTATTTTTTTTTCCTCCTTCTTCTGAGCGAAAAAGCTCTTTGTCCTGAATTAATGAGCTTTACTTTTTAAAAATTATTTTTAACCAAGGTTAATTAGTTATTTCATTTTAGGGCTTACAATAGTTATCAAAGTGTGTATTTTATGTTTCAGCCACTGATTTTACGGCTTATAGAGTTCACAAGCCTCGGAGTTTTAAAAGTTTTATAAAAGTTAAGACGTCACAATTCATCACGACTTACTTGACTTTTTTTTCATTATTTAAATCCTATTTTCGGTTAATTTGGCCCTTGAATTTAAGAAATACTTAATCAGGTTGTTATAAAAAATTAATTCAAATTTTTTCGATAAAAAAAACTAAATGTTTGATTAAAAAATCCATTCTAATTTTTTTTCTTTCAAAAATATATAAATCATTTTTAAAAATAAATTTTTATGTCCCATGTATAAGCATTAGATGTAAAAATTATATTTAGTTTATATATAAGCTGAATAAGTATTTAAATCGGCAAAAAAAAAAAAATTATATATAATTTTTTTCCGTGAAAAAAACAACAGATTCAAACTTAGAAACTTTCAAAATTTTGAAAAAAAAAAATTCTTTTATTATTTTCTGAGCTCTCTGAATTTTTTTTTGCATCGCCTAGCTATTCTCTGAGGGCCGGAGAGGTGTAGCTTGATGATATAAGGGTTAATAAAATTTATTTTCAATGATAAGAGTCTTTAAAACACGAATTTTTGAAAAAATCAGTGACCTTGAAAATACCTAACAAAGAAAACTTTTTTTGTAATTAATTTTAATGGCTGAAATTTTCAGGAGACTTTTATCGAAGTTTTTTTTTTCACAAAAAAAGTCACTTAAACTAGAACTCACTTTGTAAAACTCAAAACCGATCACAATCACGATCACTTACCCTACCGATCGTAAAGTTTGCGGACAATCGTCGGAAACGTCGGAGATTCCGATGGAAGTTGAGCAAGCCTTAAGCACACAGTGGGTCAGCCACAACTAGGAATGTCTTGGGCTCACCGATCCGGAGCACCAGGGACAGGACGTCCGTCAACCGAATTCCGTAATGGTCATCCCCTCCAGCATCAGGTTGTCCTGTAACAATAATAGCGATAATAGCTGAAGGGTAACGGCGATTAATAATAATAACAGGCATAACAAATAGCAAGAAGGGCCCAATTTGAAAACTCGTTTCTCAAAAGTTTTGGTGGAAGGGTTCCAGAGGTGGAAGGGTCCCTCATTACCATACTGTCCCTTCCCGGGTCATTCGCGTCCAGAGCTGAGAACTGGTCAGGTAGGTTTTTTACGGATCCCGAACACAAGAGAAGAAACCCCTCGGATTCAGATTCAGATGACGATGACGATCGCGATGACCAGATGTCCTCCGCGAAAAGGGGTCCCTAGTCCCTTAGTTCTCTAGCTTTTAGTGCAAGCGCATCGGGCTAAGGATGATGACCTCCCCTCGACCCAAAGTGACCCACTATCGGAAACCGGTTTGGACAACCGTTTTCGCTTTACAGTTTGCAGTTTGCTTAGGGTCGGGTGCTTACCTTCATACCTTATCTGTGGATTCATCAAGAATTTAGGTTTAAAATTCAATTATTTTTATCCCAACTATTTTAATAACGCTTTCCGCAATTTTTTTTATCCTTTAATTATTGACTAATCTTAATTAAACCTAGAATATATATTCTTCAAGTGGCTTAAAAAGTCCAGGTTATACATCAGTCAAATCCGTCGGCTAGCTTAGAAATGGCAGCAATTGTAAAAAATTGTAGGAAAGCATAAGGTTTTCGAAAAAAATTTTTTTTGCGAAAATTTATTGAATTGCTTTCAAACTTTATAAAATCTCATGAATTAGGTTCTTATTTTCATATTTGAACTATTTTTTAGTTATTAAATTTAAAAATTCCATTCTGTGGATGATTGTTGATGAAATAAAAAGAGAAATTAATTTTCCTTTTCACAAAAAATCAGAATAAAAATTAAAAGGAATTTTATTATTATTTGGAAATTAAAAGTAAGAAAGTTAATCAAATAAAAATACTATTATACTTAACCGGAAGCACCGAGTAAATAAAAAATAGCCCAGGTCAGTCGACATATGGTCCAGTTGGTCATAACGCATGAATTACGTGCGAATCCCCTTCAACCTAATTTCGAACGTTCGAATGCTACCCGGCACAAACACAAACACACGCGCTTATTCTCCTTGTATTCGAGCCCGCCCCATCTTCTTCCTCGCAAATCACTTTCTTTGTGCTAAGTTCTTTCAGCAAAAAATAACAAACCGTTATTTCGCATGCTCATGCTCTTTCAACCTACAATCTTTTTGCTTTTCAATGAAACTTCAATACACACAAAATAATATATTGAATCGTTTGTAATAATGTCTTTATTAAAAATTGATGAGCGCGCCGAAGGCGGACGAAGTTCTGTCAATAATTCAATTTTTCCGGAAAAAAATTGCTAGTTTTATTCAACTTTAAATTTCGCAAGTCAGAAAATTTGCATGCGAACAATATGAGAGTAAAAGCAAGAAGGAGAACGAGAGTGAGAGTAGAGTTTGTCGGTGGCGAATAAACTGAGTGAGAGCTTAAATCTGGTCGTGTAGTAATTATCCAAATTGGCGTGTAGGGGTGGAATTACTATCGCTGGACCAGTGTGGTAACGCTTACTCGCTCGGTTAATCGGGAGGAGTTTCAGAAGACCTGCGATGAAAGCCATGGAGAACATATAGATATTATCCATGTACGAACACCGTGTATATATTGCTGTGCGACCATTTGATTAGTAATGCTGTTCTTTAACGCGTTTGCTTCCAATCTTACTGAATTATCTTTTTTTTTTAATTTTTTGTTCCAAAATAAGTAATTTGAAAAAATTCGTAAATCGTATAAGTCATTATGCTTTCCGAAATATTTTTTATTTCTCATTATATACTTTTACGAAACTTGGCATACTTATTCTCCAAGTAATTTTGAAATTAGAATTAAGGAAATTTACAAAATTAGTTAGCTAGTTTAAAAATGGCAGTTTTTGGAAAAATTTTTAAAATATATATGTCATCACGATTTTCGAAATATTTTTTTACTTTCTTAGATCTTATAAGTCTTGACGAGACTTGGAATATTTTTTTTTTAAGTAATTACCAGAGATATATTAAAAAATATACTGAATTTGTTAGACATTACAGTTTTCCAAAAAAAACTTTTTTTTTAATAATAACTTTTTAATAAAAAAACTTACAAAACTGTGTCTGAATTCACAAAACAAACATTTTTTATCGTGTTTGAATAATTTGTTACCCAAAATTTGGAAAAAAAAAAAAAAAAAAACCAGTCATTAAGTCTCGGCAAGCCAGAGTGTGACGGTGATTAGTAAATTTATGAAAAGCTACTCGTGAAGCCCGAGTTATTGGAAATCCAGGAATGGGTATAGTTTTATATTATTTCCCCCAATGTGGGTGACGAGGAAACGGCGTTCCTTTGACACGTGGGCTCTGAAAGGAGTCTTCGAGAGCTTGAAAGTGGGTGGCGGATATAAAGAAGGCTCCTGTCAAAGGAATGATTAAAGATTCGACGTCGATGAGGAGGGACAAGAGCAAGCTTTTAAGCTAAACATAACGGTTGATTGCCTGGAAGTTCTGGAGTCCTCATTACCAAAAAGTTCCTCCGAATCTTTGGATAAAAAACTCGGGTGAATAATTACGAAAAATAAAGCTGTAATATTTAAAGCGGAATCACCCTCGAGTAGTGGCGAATCTCTCGGATCTTAAAAAGACAAGGGTGGTAGTCAGGCACGTGGAGGTTGATCGCGATGTTTTTTTTTTGATTATTGACACGGAGCAATGGATCGCGTAAGTGAATGGGAATTTTGGCCAACCGCCTAATTATCCGGAGGTAATTAGGTGAAACAATAGACGCTTTCTTGGGTACACAGAAGAGATTTCTTTAGCTGTTATTATTCTGGGACTTAAAAACACCGGACTGAAGCTTAATTTTGCACACTTATTAATAACCAATTACAATACAATTATTTAAAAAAAATTGTCTCATTATTCTGAACAAGATCGACAGGATTCCGGTTGTTACGTTCCATGATTCTTAATCTCCAGGCAAAATTTTCCCAAAATAAATATCTTTAATAATTAAATTTTTCAATAAAATAGGCAGATTTCTTGTTTAAATAGTAAAACACTCGCTTTCACGGAAAATCGATGGAAAAATTTAGAAAATAAATAATTTTAAATGTTTTAGAATAAAAAACAAACTAAGTAGAAAATAATTTTAAATAAAAGATTAATAAAAAAATTTCTATTGTAAAAATTTACGGGGTGCTTGATGACAATTTTTGGAAATATTTTATTGACTTATTTTGGTTAGAGGCATTATTAAAATATCTTTAAAATCACCCCACGGATTTTTGACAATAAAATAAAATTTTTTGTTAATCACTGTTATTTTAAACCCATTGAAAATTATTTTATACTTTTTAGTTTGCTTCTTTTTTTTATTAAAGACCTTCATAAGTAAGACTCAGCAGTAGATATAAATTAATATTTTTTAGTTTTGATAAGTTTAATTAATGATCTTCCCTAAATAATTGTAAATTTCGTAATCGATTATTTAAAAAAGTTATTAACGATTAAAAATAAGATTTTTAACATACAACCTTAAGGCAGGTCAGGATTTTTTTTAAATTTAAAATTATAATACTTATATTATTAAAGTAGATACCATAATAAATAATGTTTTAAAAAATAATCTGATTAATGTAGTTTATATAATTGCATCAAAGCTTACAGTGTTGACGAAAGTTTAAATAAATAATTTATTATTTAACTTGGTATAATTAAAATAATTAGTTGATTTTTTAGCGTACTGTAAACAATCACCTGAATTCAGCTGATTACATCGTTAGAAATTACAGATTTGTCTAATTTAATAACCAATAAAGACGAACGTTAAATTAGCGGCTGAATTATATTTACTGATTTTTTGAAATAGATCCCAAAAAATACTTAATTTTATTATTTTTCTTCCGCAACTAGAACAAGATTTGTTAAAGAAAGCAAAATTTCGGAAAAGAAGTTTAAAGTGGAATGTCACTTTTCAGTTCCAATGTCTCTGGCCATTAAAACACACTCTAGTTCATTAATTTCTCTTGTCCTTGCGACAGCGCACAAAAAAGGTCGGAGCTGGAGTAAGAGCGCGTACAAGCTCACTTCCAGTCAGCTTCTACTAGAATAGAAAAGGTTAATAAAACATTTCTTTGTCTGTTGGCTCTTGGAAGAAGAACCGAGTAGTCTTGGTCCATTTAAAATTATTTCTCTTGTAGCCTTCGCCGTCAGTCGGGCGTTGGGTGGTAAAAAAAGAAAAAAAAAAAAAAAAAGCTAGCTCGGTTCTTTAAAGCTTTTCCTTTCTCTTTCTTTTAGAGGAGAGTCGACGCAGCGAGTTACCGCCGGCAACTCGCTCTCACCCCCGTTTCTTCCGAGGCTCAGTCAATAAAGTATTCTAAAAAGCCCGCGCGAATAAGAGCCGTCTTACTCCCTCCTGTCCGCGCCCGGCAGTATCCAACAACCCTCTATTCCATCCTTACACTGGTACTGGGAGCTAGGGGGTGGACGGCCAACGAGTAGACTAAGGGAGAATAGGGTGGAAAAATAGGGGTGGCAAAAAACGTCAATAATATTGGCAAGATGGAAGCTACGAATGTTTTAAGACTTGCCGTGAATACTTTTCCGACGGGTGCGAGCTTGGAAAAGAAACACCCAAGTCTTGTTTGCTGTTGCTAGATTATTGTCCTGGACGCTTGGAGATAGCCGAGAAGATTTGTCAGGCAAGGAATCACAAGCTGTAACTTTTTAGAAGGAGATTAAATCGTTACGAGCAACTTTTTTCAGCCAAAGTTGGAATTATTCAAGATTTATGCCTTAATTCGATTATTTCGGTAAAAAAATTGTTCCAAAAATTTTTTTGGACATTTTAAGAATACTTTTTGGATAATTTTAGTCTATTTAAAATAATTTAGACAAAACAAGAAAATAAACAAAATTTTGCTTTTTAAATAATGAATTTGTTAAATTGCTCTCTACTTTCTTAAATATTGACATTTTTAAAGATATAAGCTCATCCTGATGTCACACTCATCAAGAGCTTTCATTTAAGTACCCACTTGTATTTTTTTATATATTTTTCATATATACATATATATAATATATATAAATATATGAAAAATTAATGTGGGTACTTAAATGAAAGCTTTCGATGAGTGGAACATCAGGATGAGCTTAAATCTTTAAAAATGTCAATAGTTCACAAGATACAAGATCATTTTTTAATTACATGCTTAAAATCTTTAATAAAATTTTTTTTGAATAATTCAAGAATATATTTTTAAATAAACTTAATTTATTTTTAGACAGCTAAATTATTTTTCCAAAAATTAATCCATAAAAAAAATTTTGAACATTTTTAAAACACTTTTTGAAAAATTTATTGCCCAGCTGTTTTATTTCATAAATTTTCTAAAAAAAATTTTTTTATAAGCGTTAAAAAATACGATGAAAAAACTAGGCTACCAAAAATCTTTCTCTCAAATTAAAAATAGAACTTACATAAGAGACTCAATAACCAACCGCGGAATATAATTGGCTTACTCGTGTTTTCCGTTAATTGCCATTATCGGCGGGAACTTAGTTACTGGAAGCTCACAAGACCAAAATACCTATCCTTCTGAGGGAGTTGCCCCTTCCCTCAACTCCTCCGTCACCTGTAAACTGTTTATTCTGCGTACCCAAGTACACAAGTTGTCCAAGAACGACTACTTGGCTGTTTGCTCCTAAATCTTGACCGAAATACCAACCTAGCTGGAGAATTTTTCAATAAACTTTTCCGTAATTAACAAATTTACTTTTAAATTTAAAAATTAATTCATTATTAATTACAAAAACTCTAAAGTTTATTCTCAAGAAAAAATAAAATTAAAATAGAGTATAATAATAATAATAAAAACGGCAATTGAGATGACTCGTTGCCTGCCGCCCGGAAAAAAGTTGAATCGCGCGATAGGAAAATTTTAAGGCGAACTTTAGAATAGAAAGCGTTCGTCGGTCCGCTCGAGGAGAAGAAAGAAGAAAAAGCAAGAACAGAAAAGGAAGAAATAAAACAGAAAAAAAGGAGGCGGGAGTGTTTCACTGCTCGGTAATCGCCGACCCGTCTTGAGTACTGAAAAGTTTCATTATTTTTTTTGCCACCCCCCGGCACCCCCCGGCTGTTTTATTATTTTTTTTTGAATTCCCGGTAGCCGGAAGAAAATATCTCGAAACTCGCTAGCTTGTACCTTCCTTTGCTCGCTGGTACGCCGTCTGCCTTCGAGCCACCCCGTGGACTTGAGCGTTTCACCCACTCCCACCCCCAACCCCAACCCCGGCCTTCCGCTTCTTCCCGCGAGCACAATGGAACCCGAATCCATCTCGGACAACCTCCGCTTGAAGCTCCCAACTCCCGCCTGCCACCCACAACAGCACCCTCTCATCTTCTTCTGCTTCTTCTAGCATCCCCCTCTTCTTTTTCTTCGTATCTCGGAAGAACAGCGTCGACGAATAATTCCATTTTCTTCTGCGAGTACAATTTTGCTTTCAATTTATTTTCCCCCTTTTTCCATTCCCCGAGATATATAGTTATACACCATTTTATTTCGCTTGTCTTCTCTTTACCTCAGTCCGGTTTTTATCATCAAATATTTTTATTGATCTTAAAAAAAATTTTTTTTTTCATATTTTTATTATTTATCATTTTTTTTTAATGTAAATTGTTCCGAGGGCATTTTTACATTTTGTTATTGTTACATAGCTTCATAAATTATTCGCGTTATTAATGAATCCTTGAAAAAAAATATACATTGCTAAACTATAAAAAAATTTTAGTTATTTTTCATACCGTTAAATTCATAATTGAAAAAATTATACTAAGTCAAATTGACGGTACTCATAAATGTAAATGGCTCTACTTTATTCGTAATGCGACGGAAGCTTTTCTGTATCAATATTCCTTTATATAAAGCAAGAATTAAAAAGGAAAAGTCGAAAAAAAATCAAGAAAATTGATCAAAGTTCCTGAAATTCAATTTTTTCATATTCTTATTGTTTATTATTTCTAAAACTTTCTCAAGGCTAAATTACTTCAAGAGAGGTTACTGGACACCTCAAAGTTACTGTAGAAATTTACCCCGTCTCTCTAAATTGATTCAAAAAAAAGTTTTCTTTGTTAGGTATTTTCAAGGTCACGCATTCCAAAAATTTTTTTGCAGATAAGTTTCGATTTTTTCAAGTTAGCGTTTTGGAAAAAATTTTTCTGTTAGCTGGGGTTGGAATTCTATTAACTGGAGGCTTTTTTGCCGGTAAAATTATCTGATAAGTAAAAGCAAAAAAAAAATGAAAGATAAAAATCTTAAAGCTTAAAATATTGGTAGAGAAAAGAGCAATGAAATTGGCTGGTAGATTCTTAAAAGGGTTGATAATCGTAACGAGTTCGCAAGCTAGTAGAGTATAACAAACAGGCAGTACGGAATGACAAGACCGAGTCGTTATCTGGGAGCCCTTTTTCTCACAACTGCATCTCAGTAGCCTAAGAGGGGCGACGAATTAAAATCCGATCCACCCTCGTAGTTTTAAAAGAATATAAGGAGACGGAGGACGAAGGGAGAAACAAGACTGAGGGAAGGAGAAGGGCTTGCGATTTAGAATAGAGGGGGGTCGCAAGAAAATTCGCAAAGTAATCAGCGAGTGGTAGTCCCTGTTCGGGCATAATTAATCTTAACGTCGGGTCGAAATTTTCCAAAAGGGGATGTCAGATCTTTTCTTGATCCGCTGCTCCGCTTAAACTTTTAAAATTCCTTGGCTAATTCTTTTTGTTCTTATTCCCACCCTCTCCGCCTTACTCATTTTTATTTTCAGGCAATTCAGATTCTCATTTCAAGGCTCCATTCTCATGCCCGCGAGCAAGAATTTTGAGGGATCATCGCGAGTCTCAATCTGGATTTTAATAACCCTTTCTTTAGTTAGGGAAATACACAAGAATTTACGCTTTTGATTACGAGGGTAAGATTTACGTTAAATTTTTTTCATTTATACTAAAGGGGTAGAATCCCACCCTGAAAAAACTGGGGGTTGGTCTGTGGGTAGGGCAAAAAACTGTCGACTGTTTGCAAACAAAAAGATCACCCCACGATTCATTCACCCCTCGAGTTTTTTAAGAGCCGACTGCGTCGACCTCGCACGTAAGACGCCGCAACTAAGCGCGCCTTTTTTATCCAAGAAGCTTCTAGTGGCGCCATCGCGGTAAGGGTGCCGGAAACATGTAAGATTCAATTGATTTCATCCCCTAGTAAGACATCGAGAAGGAAGAGATCTTAAAAATTGTTATTCGAAAAATTTTTTTTTCTACTTTTACACTTTTTTTAAAAAATTAATTTTTTTTCCACTCTAAAAATTTTTTAAAGGCCTTACATGCTCAGTAAAAGTTGCTAAATACTTTAAAATTGATGTGAAAAATATTTCAACTGATTATTATTTTTTATAAAAAAGTTTTCTTTGTTTAGTTTTTCAAGGTCACGAATTTTTTAATAAAAACTATCGATTTTTTTGAAGTTATCGTGACAAAAAAAATTTTTTCGCAATGTAGGGTTGAAAATACATTATCTGTTGGTAAAATTAACATCATAATTGTGTCATAAAATGAAAAAAAAAAATTGCAGAAGTATTTTATGAACAGAAAACGACGAAATTTTTGTCTTTTTCAAGTATTCGAGTATCGCGAAGGATATAAATTTTTTTCCGAAGGGTAAAATCGATATAACTAGTAGTGAATTTTTCACATTAAAAATTGCATAGCTAAAATTCTCTTGACAATCTAAAGAATTCAAGCTTTAAAGCATTTCCGGAATTTATTTTCTGATAATAGAGCTTTCGCAATAGCATTTCTATTTAGAATTTAACTTTTATGGATCTCGGAAATGAAAGACTGTGGGTGTTTGGGGTAAGTAAGTGTGCGAAAGAGATAGAATGTCAGTTAGGAAAGCCTCGTCGACTGGTTTCTCTTTGCAATTTGCTGTAGATTGCACCTGTACGGTCTATTACCGTGGAAGTTCGTCTGACGGCGTAGCTGGTACTCTACCACCATTATATACATATACATATATATATATTTCGTTTTTCCCTTACCTATCCGCGATGCTTCGTCCCTATTATAAGTTGCGAACAAACTTTACTTATATGCACCCGCGACTGTTTCTCGCATGCGCTTATTTCCAGCCCCTGCATCATGTCGACCTGCTCTAGCTCTTTTCCACCCCTTTTCTAGCAACCCTTACACCCACTTTTCTATCCACCCACACCCACACAACACACCCACAAAACTAAGTCTGAGTTTCATATCCACCGTCATACTTACGCCATCATTAATATACCCAGGTTACTGTCTTCCCGTTCCATCTTGCACCCCCTCGCTCCGCAGCTTCACCCAACCCGGGCTTATTTTCCAGCCCTTCACTCTTGCACCCTTACACACTACCCTTTAGCTGAAACTTTTGCATGCACTGCATCTCGACTGTTGTTATGTATCATCCACCATTCCGTCCCTATCACCCCTTGGCCTTCCACCCCCTCCTGTCCCTTAGCCACGCCGGAAAACACTCAGATACTGTGAAGCCAATGAGTAACTAATGCTGCGTTAGATGCACTGGGAGTTACTTGAAAGGGTGTGCTGTGTCTTGGTGTCTTACTCCAGATACAAAGGATCCTAGGGGTTGCCAACGAATTCTATATACGTATATATAAACTGGATGTGATGTATAGGTAGAGGCAGTTGAGTGCAAGTCATGAGGCTGCATGTAGGCAAAACTTGTATGACGGTGAAGCTCCTCCGGGCGCCATGATCAAAAGTTTAAATTGGAAATTCGGGAAACGCTGACGAGAGCTTCCAGAGATTTTACCGATTTTTACCGATTTTTAACTATCTTACGGCAAATCAACTCCAGCAGAGCCAGACTTTGATTTTTTGGTATTGATCTACGGGATCTTATCCAAACTATTACTTTAATCAATTAAAGCGTATAAATATCATATTTCTCAGTATCGCTGAGACGAATAGGTGAAATGAACCTCAATATTTCGAATCAATCGATTTGCGGTAGGAATACTGCTCTGCAACCCTCGCATATGGGAATTCCTTGTTTTCGTAATATCAGCAGCACTTTGCCTCACCAAGTAACTAATATTCCACGTGTGCTCACGTATACACATGTGCAACCGGGGTAGAATTGCATCTCACTCATCCTTCCGTCTCTCAACGTCATACCGTCATTTAAATACACGAGCTTTCATGCTGATTTGCGCATCATCACATTGAAACTACAGACTAAACCAAAACCAAACCGAGTTGTGATACGCGTGAATTCCAACAGCAAAAACATTAAACGCCATAATCGATCCCTATACTGTTAATACCAAACCGTTTATCCCTCGTCGCTCTATTTTGAGGTCACACATTCCTCCCTATAACACTCTGGGGTTCATTATCATCGTGTTTTCACCAAATGAATTTTTAAATTGATGAATTATTCCCACGTGAACGTTCGATGATCGCAAGCCGATGGATTTTTAACGTCGAGGCTAATATCATCGAAATTTAAACTATTTTACTGCCCATCATTCATCAACCCGCTGAAATATTCTATAACTCAGTGTTATATTTTTTTATACTGTCATTTTGGATTTTTGATAACCAATCAATGGGTTTGGAGGATGCTGCAACATCCAGAGAAATTACCATATAAATTTCAGACCTCTAAATAAATTACAAAAAAACTTTTCTTTGTTACATGTTTTCAAGGTCACCAAAAAAATTCAAAATTTGCTAAAAATGATCTTTTTTTTGGATTCTAACTGCTGTAAAAAATTTTTTACATCGAGTAATTGTTTATTTCTGCGGTTCAGTGAGCATAGGTTGATAAAAAATGTATTTAAAATCTGAATGGACCTCCTGGAAATTTCCGAGGGATTGTTACGCAGTGACCAGTGGTCAGTTCGGAAGTCCGAGAGTACGCAACGGGTTCTTTGCCTCGGGGGTTCAATCTTCAGCGTATATGCGTATAAATGTGTGTAAATATAGACCAGGTACATGAGTTAGTAGGTTAAAAAAAGGGATCACGTGTACGATGCCCGGAGGTTGATTCTGATTCTTGGCTGGAGCTTTTGTCCCCGGAATATTTTGCACGTCAAACGAGCTAATGAGACGGGAAATAATTGCTTATTAATGGGCAACTGACCGCACGCGAGACATTGTTAATATGGCAAGCGCTAATAGCTTGATATTCATTTATTAAATCTACATTTTATTGTTGTTATTATTTTTTTTTTTTTTTTTTTATTTCATTTTATTTTTTTTTAATTTTCAGTGACATTTGAATGAAAAAATAAATTAAAAACCCGATTGAATTTCTGTATGGGTAAGGCAGATGCTACCGCTAACCAGACATACGTCTTTTCTACTTGGTTATTTTGGCGTTATTGTCCTGTTACCGGGAATTATTTGAGAACTGGTCTAACTGGACATTACAATGCGGGCGGAATCGCTCCGGTTTATTCATACAATATTATAAAACTGGTTACATTAGAATTTTAAAATACAACAACAGACATACGGGTAAGATTTTATACTTGATTTTTCATTTATGTACGCTCTAATTTTCAACAGATCCAATGAAATTTGAACTTTTAATGTTCAGATGTTTCTTTTGAGAATATCAAACCCAATTTAATTTTTTTTAAAGGGCCACATACTCTTGAAATTTTTTCAGAAGTTATATACACACATTTAGACAATTTAATAACTTGTAAATAATTTTTTCTTTAAGCGTTTTAAGTTTGCCATAATTTTTTTCATCAATTATCGATTCAAGACATGTCTTAAGACATAATCTTGAAGGAAAAAAATAAATTGGACCTAAAAATTCAATCAGAAAAAAGTTTTCTTTGTTAGGTATTTTCAAGGTCATCGATTTTTCCGCAAAAAATTGAATTTTGAGGTTTATTTATGTTTAAAACACTGAAATAAGTCACAAAAAAATTTTTTTTTCTATCAAGGAAGTGAAATTGACGTTTTAAAATTAGAATTGATCGAATAGCTGGCCATTTAAAATAAAAAAATTGACCAAACTTCCCATGAAAATCAAGAGGTATATCCGGGTCAGGCGCCCCTCGAATAGTGAGCGAAGAAACAGGTTTATCGGACGCGTCTTCGCGGCCACCCTTATTTTTTCCCATTCCTAGTGTCCGAGTAGATAGAGTGACCTCTGGGTAGTCGATCTTCCTTTTCTCAGGTTTTAGAGTGTCCAAACTAACTGGTTTTCTTTCCCACATTCTGAATGTACTCTTACGAATTTTTAGCCCACTACCGGTCAGTACGAGAAAGTACGGAGGGGATAACTTGTACATTTATTTCTACATTGACCGGTTATAAGTTGCTGACCGATATTCAGTTTGTGATTTTGTCTCGCCTCGACTGGATCGTCGAAAATAACAAACTAAAAATATATAAAGTGAAGTGCGAAAAAAAAAAAAAAAATTTTTTTTTTTTTTTCATATTTTTAATTAAAAAACAATATTAGTTTTTAAAAATGGTAAGAAAATACATTAACGTTTGTTAAAGGCGTTGGTTTTCCCAAGTTCTCTCCCTCTCAAACACGTCGAGGGCGGAGTCCTAGCGGCCATACTGCCACCCCCGTCTTACCAGACTTACCCCCTAGAAGCAAAATAAGGGATGAAAAACATCATAGTCACGTAGGAGGCCATCTTTATTCATTTGTTTTCATTTATTCAATTTATTCAACTAAATCTGAATAAATACCAGGTTTTTTGTAGAAACTCACTAAAACATTTCTACCTCGGGTTTTCATTTTCTCCGAGACATCAAGATCTCTTAAGTCGTCACCACGTCGTCTCAAATTTCGACTGCATACACTCTCGTTCCTTGATGTTCGCTTAACTCATTTCTGTCTGTCACAACCTTATTCTGTAATTTCGTTTACAAATGAAAGACCCGCGAGCAGTGACTTTGTGCACGACATATATAAGCTTGAGAAAGCTTTGCCCAGGTCGCCGGGACTTCTTGCAGGTACTCACTATTACTTACATATAACACAATCTACTACTTCGCTGTATATTCTCGCAAGATATACCTTCCTTCACACTCAAACAACACAGAGGCATTTAATTTATAAGTTATTCAAGCGCTCGAGATGTTTCTTGCATCAACTTCCATGTTTGTTAACTTTTTTTCCCTTTTAATTCATTTAGTAAAACATTTACTCACTAACAAACTCCAAGAAACACTTTTTTACTTTTAAACATTTTTCTTCAACGTAATATGATTTTTCTTTTCATCGACTATGGGTTTGTGGTACGGGTAAAGATACAAATTTAAAGAAAAAAAATAATCCGCGCCAGAAAATTCAGCTATAAAAAAGTTTTCTTTGTTAGATATTTTCAAGGTCACTTTTTTCGGCAAAAAAATCAATTTTTTTTTCATTGTCAAAGTTAATTTAATGTTTTGAAATTTTTTTTTGTGACTCATCGGTAGTAGAATTAACATCTAAATTATTCAAGCGCCCGAGATGACATTTCTTGCATCAACGTCTATGTTTGATAACTTTTTTTCACCTTTTAATCTATTTAGAAAAACATTTATGCACTGACAAACTGTAAAAAAGATTTATTAACTTTTAAACATACAAAAAAGTTTTTTATTTCAGATATATATTGAGTCACCTTTTTCACGCAAAAATCAATTTTTTTTCATCCTTAAAATAAATTTAATGACATCATCTTTTATTTTAAATATAACTTGTCGGTAGTAAAATTAATTTATCAGTCATTCAAGCGCTAGAGATGTTTGTTAACTTTTTAATTAATTTAGAAAAACATTTACCGACTGACAAACTGCAAAAAATACTTTTTCGTATTTTTTAAAATTTATTTTCACTTCGCTAAATTTTTTTTCCAACAATTATGAGTCTATTGCACGGCCAATGACGTAAATTTGCCAAAAAAAAATAATCCGTTCTCAAAAATTAAAATTTAAAAAAGTTTTCTTTGTTAGGTAATTTCAAGGTCACCATTTTTGGCACAAAAATCAATTTTTTTACTCTTTAAAGTGAAAATAATGATATTTTAAAATTTTTTTATGATTATGTGGTGTCAAAAAAGTATAACACAAATAATTGGTTCAGTTCCAAGCGAGTCTAGTGGTCAGAAAAAATTAAATTACAAATTTTATAGAAGGGTAGCAAAAAATATGAGGACATTATTGAAATAAAAGGACGAACAAGGGTCGGAATAGTTTGAAATAGTCTTTTTTATCCTTTAAAACAGAAAAAAAGTAATCCAAGGATACCGTATACATTTTGGGTGAATAGTATTTTAATTCGCCGGGAATGCTGGCCGACCGCCAAACGTCCGCAGAGATTTCTTAATACCCGCCGCAAATGCCCATGCTCGTTTTCCCCCAACCCTCAGCCTTATATACGAGCTCCGAATGATAGCGGCTGAGATATCCCTCCCTCGAATCCCTCGATTTTTTCCTTCAATATCCGTAATAATCTCCCAATCCTCATATCCGGAAAAAAGGTTCATACCAAATAACCGGTTATCAAAATAAATGTTTCCCTTATCCACTCGACAGAGATTTGGGAGGACAGGACCGTAGAACCCTTATCGCATACAAAGCGTCTTGTGCTCAAAGCAAATAATAATCTTACAGCAACACTTGTGTCCAAAATTGTGACCTCTCCCCAGAGATTCAATTTTCACAAAGGTCGGTGTGGGCGAAGGTGGTGCCGGAGCCCAGAAGGAAAGGAAAATGAGACGCTGAGCAAACCCCAGCCTTATTCCAGGGTAAATAGCCCAGACCCTCGTAAAAGTAAAGAGACCGTTTTACCCGTTTTCTTCCCTCGAAGCTAACCTGGAGTCGGAATACCAGCAAGCAGTTCATGCATGCTCTTATGATTTGGCGCCCAGCGTCGAGGAGCTTTCGAAGTTGTCTTCTGGCGCCCATTGACGGGCAGATCCGCCAGTTTATTTTCGCATTAATGACCAAGATTGGAAGACGCTGGGATCCTCCCATTGAGATAATATCCAAGGGGAGGAGAACTCGGCTTGGTCCAAGATACTTAGCCGTTCTCGGCATTCAGTCTCACCTCGGGTCGCTTTTATAGCTTAGATACAAGAGACTGGGCTTGTAACTCAAAACAGTCACGACACGAGGGCCCTTAAAGTCACAACCCTCAACCCTTCTTCAAGGCTGGTCCTTTCAAATCCTGGTATTCCCACCGAAGCTCCTCACTCGGCAATACTCGTTCTCATTCCTTCAACTTAAACTTCTGGTTGTTCTTCTAACCTCCTCCCCTTATTCCTTTCAGCTTTCCTCCCCCGACACTTCCTCCTCGACAGCAGTCACTAGTGTGCCCGGTAGCACTGCTCGTCAGCTTTTGTCTCGAGCATTGATTTCCGAGGCCAACTTTGCTTCGTTGTCGTCGTTAAATTATAATCGCGAAACACCCGCTTCAAGTTACAGACAAAGCACTACACCAGACACCCACACACCCACACACACACACACACACTGGGTTACACATACACAGCTAACCTTACTACTTCTCTAACTCGGTGTATGAAGTCAGAAGCTTTATCCATCATCCTAAATACCCACCCCAGGATCTCCACCAGACTTTCTTCTCTCCGGATCCCGAAATGACGACTCCAATTGTTTGGGAGACACCCGCCGGTACCAGATCCTCTTTCTACGATTCAAATCATCTGGTGAAAACTTTTGCTAAAGTTTTAACGGCGACAACTTTCCAATTTACATTTTAGAGTTTAAATTTATAATTTATAAATTTATTGACTGTTACTTTTTAAATCAAATCATAAATATTCTCTCTCTGGATACATAATTAGGAAATGACCTTGTATCTTGTGAACTATTGACATTTTTAAAGATCTAAGCTCATCCCTATATTACACTCATCAAGACCTTTCATTTAAGTACCCACATCAATTTTTCATATATTTATATATATTATATATATGTATATATGAAATATATATGAAAAAATGCAAGTGGGTACTCAAATAAAAGCTCTTGATGAGTGTAACAACAGGATGAGCTTATATCTTTAAAAATGTCAATATTTAAGAAAGTAGAGTGCAATGTTAATTTTTTATATTTCCCAAGTTACGGCAGTCACATAGTGGCTCAAAATGGCAGGCTAGAGTAGAAACAACAGTACAAAATTAAATTCAATATTCCTCGAAGCAACATCGTCGAAATAAGGACTAAGGAATATATTCCCTGAGCAGTGAAGAGGTAAGAAGGGTTAAGACCGATAATCGTCGCACGAAAGATCGTAAACTCTTGAGAGGCATAATCACAATTAAGCTAATAATTATTGTCGTCACTTTGCGTTGGCAGTTGGTTATCCAAAATCACGGGAGTCCCTCGGTACTACCAACTAGTACTTACTCCTTACACTTATTACTTCTTAGCCTAAACCCAGAAATGTCTTACTAGTTTTTGACGACCTTTAAGATCGGAGAACCGAGTGCTAGTTGAGCTTTTCCACGTCTACTCATATGTATATATGTATAAGTACATGAACAGAAGTGAGTATGGTAAGTTGGAGGGTGCCCCGGTGGTGTTTGAGTTCGAAATTACGAAGCGAGAGAATTTATATGCCGGTGCCGCCTGTTCTTGCACGCTACCACGAGAAGTTTCATTTATTTAAGGCATCTTGCTCCAAAGGGTGGTGAATGGGTTGTGAAGCCTTACCCTATACTTACTCGGCAAGAATACCACCCTCTTCTTAAACATACTTGGAATTTCGGGGAAACAAAATTCATATTTTTCACTCAACTTATATACTTAATTATCCTTTATCGTTATTTATTACTGGTAATTTTACACGACCTTCTTCAGCTTTAATAAATCATTTTTAACTTGGTTTGTTTCCTGGCAATGATAGATGGAGAAAAAATTGTTATTTAATTATTAAAACAATATTTTATGCTCAATATCCGAAAAAAAATCATTTCTACACAGAAAAAAAAAATTAATTAAATTTTCTTAATTTGAGTAGAAAAATTCTTAAACTAAGATATTTTTCTTGGTTCAAGTAAATTTTTTAATTCAAGAATTTTTGGTCTCGATTCAAGTTAATTTTTTTTTTTGTGAAAGCTTAATTTCAATTTTTTTACATACATTTAAATTATATTTTAAGAGTGTTTTAAATCAAGTTATCGTTCGTCGAATATTTCACAGCAAAAATTAATAATTCAGGTCTCGTGATAGCGCTTCCCTCATGAGTAATCTATCAGTATAGAATCTAAAGATGCTAATTATTTAATATTTAAAAAACTCAAATTGTTATTAAAAAATAAGCTAATTAATTATTTTTCGAGTTTAAGATTGAATAATTTAAGGATTGATCTACAGAGTAATTTTCCAGATTTTTATTGCAATTATAGCATTAATGGCTGACTAATTAGACGCTAAAATTAAAAATTGTCCTAAATTAAGAAGTTAATGCTATTAAATTGAAAATTATTGTTAAAATCTTAAATAATGAGTTATGACAATAAATAACTAAAATATTCAGTAATTTTATGTCACGTGGGGTTGACAGCCTCACACCAACCTCGGAGCATTGCGCCTAATCTTGTTGTAAAATCTAATTCCACCAACAATTTCTAAGCCGGTCCATTAAAATTCTAAGCACAACCGAGTTTCAAGCATAAGAGAGGACCGAGAAAGTGGTATGAGGGTGTAGATGGAGCCGGGGATGGAATGAGGGGTCGCCGGAGGCTCTAAGAGATATTCCCCTCCCAGAAAAGACACCCCAGAACGAGAAGGACCGGATTAGAGAAAAGACGGTATGAAGAGCGAGAAACTAGACCCGACCCGGAATGAATTTTGTCGGCGCTACACTTTGAGAAAACCCTGGAAAGGTGAAGAGGAGGATGGCGAATGGAAAGCCGGGAATGGAAGAACAAGAAGAAGAAGAAGAAGAAAAGGGTGGAAAGAGAGAGCGGAGCTGAAACAATAAGAACCACCGATGAAGAGGAACCAAAGAGAATGAGGAGGATAGAGACGGAAGATGTCTTTCACTTTACCCTCTTTTCCTCCTTCTTCTCTTCGGAGGGAACTACCCTTAGTATAACCTCCGGCAACTCTTGTGTTAGTGTATGTGTGTGTGTTTGTGTGTGAGCATCCCCGTCGGACGTCGGCTGTAAGAACGCTGTAAAAGCTCACCTCTCCTTGGTTTCTATTGGCTGAGCCGGCAAGCGCTGAGGAGATATCTCGCAAATAGCGAAACGGTATGACTCGAAAGGATGAGGACGAGAAAACGAGTCGAGATGTGTTATGTGTGTAAGCATTCTACGAGTAAAGGACATTTTCCATTGAGCCGTCTTATTGTAAGGGGTAAACTTTCTGGAGGAAAACAGGAGGAACGAGATAAAGAGACAAAGTCGCCAGAGGTGATGGTGATGGTGATGATGATGGAAAATGCGACTCATATAGACTACGTTGTGAATCCCTCAAGCGGACTATTCAAACTCACGCGAAGCCCAACAAATATTTCATTTTCCGCTCCGTTATTTTTTTTAAAGGGGAATTCTGTCAATGAAAACGTGTCATTGCTTCTTAGTTAGATTTCCATTGGAGATACAGTATGTAGGAATTTTTATAAAGTTTTCATACCATGCCAGATATAATATAAAAATTTTTTTTTACCAAATAATTTAAAAAAATAGTAATTAGAAGTCTTTGCGGTCGGAATGGTTTCAGGTTCCTTAGTGTGTACAATTACTGGCCCGGGAGAGAAATGAATTTGGGTGTAAGGGGAACTAAGTGTATGCTCCTCAGCCTCTTGGTTCACTCTCGGCCTGGGAATTGAATTTCTGCTCTGAGAATGCAAAAGAGAGTGAGGGTGCCGAGACAAGAGACTTGGACGGAAAATAGGGAATAGGGAGGCTAAGTGGGTGAGAGCAGGTAAGGAAAGCGAGGCCTCTGGGACCGGCAAGAACAAGGGATGGGCTGTAATACTGTTATTGCCAATAATGGTGCCTTTACCTTTACCGCTGGCGCTTGTAATGAATTTACCGGTAAAAATAGCTAATTGCTCTGAAGGAGGTTAAAAATTGGTAAATGTGGACCCAAGAGTTAATTGATCGTGGACATCAAGTGTTTCTGGGGTGGCAATTACACCCCCGGTTACTCCCGCTTAACGAACCAGGAGAGTTGGATTCTCCCGGACAGCTCCAAAGTAGTTGCCGTCTTTCCTCCCTTGGTTCTCTTACTTTAAACTATCTTCTCTATCCAATCCACGCGCCCAACTAAATCGAATCAAGTCTCGAATTAAATACGACCCTCGGTGCTCTGTATTCCACACGGCCTCCTTCCTCCCAACACAGCAAAGAAGAACCAGAATAAGAAGAAGTGAGGCTGGAGAATGGGTGTAGCTCGTAGCTTCGCCTTGTATTTAATTACCAACTCAAAGTCTGGAGAAACCCGGGCGGAAAGCGCCCCTTTGTCGTAAACCAACAAAATCCCAACCAACTTCTCATTATGAGGATGGAAAAAAAAAAAAAAAAAAAAAAAACAACCTAAGACTCAAGACGAAGAGGAGGTAAAGGGAAAGAAAATATCAAAAGACACATGCACTAAAGCCAATAGGATACGTGCCAAAAGCTTTCCGACCCTTTTCATCCTTTAAATCCCACCCACTCTCCCATTCGTATTTGCCCCGAGAAACTTTCATCCACCCCTTACTTTACTTTGCTAACGAAAACCGTTCCCCCGGCTCCTCAACTAGGAGATCCTCACCCCCCGGGCTCAGCCCCAGCTCCGACTACACCCATCCCAGGCACCCCTGCGTTCGCGCAAATATCGCCTTTCATATTCCTTCGAAGGAACAGAAAATCGTTACCAAGCCTTTTGCGCAAAAGCAAGCGCGCTAGGCAAATGCCTATAAGTGTCTCCGTCTCGCCCAACTTTACAGCCCTCTTTTATCCTTATTCATTCTCCAGCTACGGACTTGTATACTCTGTACGCATTCACAGGGAGGCTCACCCGCGAGAACCGAACCAAGGAGAGGCAAACACTAGACGAAGTAAGTAAAGTCTCTCAGCTACCCTCACACCATCCTTTCCGTCTCTTTCTCCCTCTCTTCTATCCTCCGCACATTCAATATCGCCTTGATAAGGAATGACGGAGCTTTTCTTTTTTTTTTTCCCAAACTGGTGAAAAAATCTACGGAGCGTGTGAGATTAAGCGACGGAAATTTCTAGAAAGTTGAGGCTTAGCAATTAACGTCAGAAATTAACGACGCCCGGTTGGCTCTGTGTATAAGCCTCGGGAAAACGACGTTGAAATTAGTCGTCGGAAATTCTGATCGTAAAATCTTGCACTGGGACGAAACTTGACATCAGCTTCCCTTAAACCGGTAACCCATTCCTCATTTCTCTTAAACTCCGTCGTCATTGGCCTCACTCAGCGGTAACTTTAAGGAAATTTTCATTAAACTCGACAGTAATTACATCATCATTCAGCTGTGACACACATGGCCCGCTTATCTGCTAATAATTAGTCACCTAAGATTGAATGGTTCCAATTCGGTGATTATCATTATCATTACGATTATAATTATAACTGGATTAAGTATCTGAATTTACGTTTGATATTCTGAAATTGATCGGGACTTGTTATTTCACTAAGAAACAATGGAGGCTATCTTAACAAGTTTGATCACCAGTATCTTACTACTTAACACTTGGTACTCTGGTGCTCTGGTGGCTCCCCGGAGACAATGTCTGGCTTCGTTCCTTTAACTCATGCCGAATTTATCAGGAAGCGAACGACATATCCGTTTTCCCAAGTAATCTCGCGTAGCCGGGGGCGATTCTCAACAATTCTATAGATACCCCTGGTTAAGAAAGGAGTGGAACAACGAATAGTAAGAGTGGAGTAAGGTGAACGCGCAAGGTGGATCCTGGGATGAGCTCGATCCCTCAGAATTAGAGGGTTGGAGCACGAAACAGACAATACATAGGTTGGTGGGTGGCTTATCTAAGAGTCCGTAGTGTAGCCTCAGGGGTGCTGTAATAACCGGGGATGGGCGATACCGGGACTAAGAAATGATAACGGCACTCTACCACCATTTTCGAGTTATATTGCCTGGAGTTGGTTCATAGCTCCGTCTCCAACCCCTGAACATTGCTACCTTCCCACTAAAAGTCCTTTTTTTCCGTCAATTCGGTGTTATACCAAACAAATTCCAAGTAATTGATTCACACGATGATTTACCATCACCCCTAGTTGAAACTGCAAATTATCTGGCTGTGGTTATCGAAACCGCAGGTTGTGTGCTCATGCCACCAAGATACACACCCAAACGCAAACTCGGCTCGATATTTTACTCAAAAATCCAAACGATGATGCTGATGGTGATGATGAGGATCAACGAGCTAATTTGTCTGCTGAAGAATGTCACCCTTATTTAACACTGCAGGTGTTTTATTTTCACTTAATTACACTCGTACAGTAATTCTCAACTGAGCTTTTTTCCAACAGAAAAAAATTTTAAACTCATTCGCTTTGATAGTCACGAGCCGGTAGGATTTGCTTGAATTCGACTAATTAGAATCACTTTTATTTCTTGTTGCAACTTTTAGCGCAAAGTGAATGAGAGTGAAAAAAAGATTGGGGAAAAATAAAGAGACAAAATGAGATGCACTGACTGGACAACTCACGAGGGGTATATTTAGCACAAAAAGCCTCTAATTTCCAACAAGGGTGTAAAAACCGGAGTCGGGCGAGGTCCCGGTACGCGCGACCGGATAAACGTGGGATGGGAGGCCAGTGGCCGGTTGTTGGCTCCATAAAACACCGCTTAGCGTTTTTTTTTTAGCGTAGAGCTGGTGGTTTTAACCCTGTTAAGCTGTTTCCCGTTCTTCACCATCTTTTTTCGCTCTGGGTTGTTTATCATCCCCTGTCCCACATTCTGACGGAGGATAAAAAGGTAAATTGAGTCAACTCGACACGTAAATGCTCTCCGTAAAAAGTACCCAACAGTGGATTGCAAGCCTTCTGTTTATTTTCCCTGATTTAATTACTGCAATTATCCAAATGCCGTCAAGTACACAGAGTAATTCTAAACTTTTGCTTTATAAATGACAACTTCCTTCAGAATGACGTAATTTTCATCATTTTAGCAAATGCTGACCCCGTTTACTTACACCCAGTGTAAAACGTGATTTGATTTGAACTGTTACGTATCACGTATTACCAGCTGGATGACGTCAAGTGATAGTTGCGTTAAAGTTAACAGTTAGATGTCATGAAAATCCTAAGAAATGAGATTAATGCCAAAATGAATTAGTTCAAGGCTCATCCCTCTCGGTTGGAGGGTTCCAAGCTAGAAGCTAGAAGCTAGGAGCTAGGAGCTTGGAGCTTGCAGCCAGGGAAGGCTAATCCGCGTGCATTAAAAGTTAAGCGGGTTGCTTCCGCCCACTGTCCTCCGGCCAACATTAGATTCCGAGTTTAAACACGCGTAGACTCTACTGAGTTAGAGCAATACCAGATCTGGCTTTTAACCGGAAAACAACGTTACTATTCCGAGTAGAAACAACACACCCACCACACACGCATCCATAAAGACGTTATAAACTTTCATGGCCCATCTAATGTCCGAACATCATCCGGATGTTGGTGCCTCGCCCGCAAAACCCAACCACCCTAGAATAAAATCCTCTATTTCTGTAATAGGTCAGCTTTTGGTCAGAGTTTTTTACATTCCCGAGCATTAATCGAACCGCCGTTCGAAGGGCATGCGTTGCTGACCGCACGTCTCTTGTTTTCGCCTTTAACAATTTTCCAAGCCACAAACTACCCTCACCACTTAAAAACCCCATTACATTTTCCTCCCGATAGTCCTACCACAAAAAAGGAGAAAAAAAAAATCTAAATAAACAAAACTTTTTCCAACACCCAAATGCTTTTATTTGAATCCCTCGGTATGGAAATGAAACCATCCTGGTTATCAATGTCAATTAGTCCAAAAAGTTTTGCCGCTAGTGATGGGGTAAACAAAAATATGTAATCTATTGCATTATATTTTCCTTAAATTAATATACACTAAGTTGGAATTGTCTGAGAGGAGGAGATTCAGATCGAGATCCAGAGGAATGGGACTGTCAGAAAATTTTCCACCCTCGTCAAGTGTCGCGGGATTCTTCATGTCCAAAGACCTTTTGGGGCTGAGAAGAGGAAGGGGTTAAAGCGACGTGGACGTTCGACGACATTTAAAGCTTAAGCAGGAAAGGATAGACTGAATAATGACTTGGAAAAGGTGAAGGTGCTGAAGGTGTTGGTAGGTAGACGTCTAACCAGCCGCCATCTTGTCTCGTCTCTGCTCTATACTCTCAACTCTCGTCTCTACTTATAATTATTGATGTAGCCCGAACTTTATATAAACTGAAAACTCCCCCGTCTTCGCTTGGTGGAAGTGTCCTATAGATCCCAGTGTAGCATCAGAGCCAGCTTCTCCGTCACTACAAGCTAGTATTCCCACCCCATTATAAGTCTCATCCTGCATCGTACACCCATCCGTCCTCTTCCTCTTTCTCTTTTCCTCCTACCAAGTCCTCGGCAGCCTCACCAACGCCAGGAGGAAATTGTTGGAGTTTTCAAAGTCTGACGTGCAGGATATTATGAACCGAGCGGGGTCGAGAGGAGCGAATCCAACCAGCAGACCTGGACCAGAAGGCTGAGGGGAAAGAAGAACCTAGCAAAGCACAACCTCAGAAAACTATCCGGCTAGGTCTTATTCTCCTTCTCTTCTAGATTCAACGTCTCTAGCTACAACAACGTCCGCCCCCTCTAAAGCCTTGATTCTTTGACTCAAGCTACCTCTATTCTCATTATTGAGGTCTTTCATTTTTCACCGCGTAAGATCAAGTTTATAAATGAGACGAGTTTGTTCGCTTCCAGCTGGAGGATGAGGAGGAGGAGTAGCATGTATATGAAGATAGTTGAGTAGAAGTATAAGCTTTCCTCTTGTAAATGAGGTAATATATATACAAAAGCTAATACGGGCAAAAGTTGGCAACTTGGATGAGATCCCTCTTTTCCTCTGGCATTCCCCAACAGCCCACTTTGCTACCAACTTTAGACGTCGCACAAGGATACTTGTAAATATTTAAAATATCATATCCCAACCCAGGGGATCTAATTATCTAGTTTTTAGAGGGTACCTTCTATTTGATCCTAAAAAACTTTTCAGTATTCCCTGATGATCAAAATATTCTACAATTTTATCTGGATAATTTTCTTAGCTAGCCTGAATTACAAGGACAATAAAATCCAGCATTAACCTTAGCCGTAAATAACCCAAACAATTAAACCTCGGCAATTAAAGATGCACAGAAGATAATAAAACGTAGAGCCAATTAATAGAATGACAATGGTAGTATTCCTCATCCTAAAATGAATTGGAAATCTAGATTAAACAATCAGTCTTCTGTAAAAGCAAGGTCTTCGCGATTCGCGGACGAAAATAGATCCTGCTCTATTCTGTTTGACGAGCACAAACTGCCATCGCTTGAAGTTAAAACAAACTCTCTCCTCATCGCTCCTCAAAAACGGAATATACTTCTCTCTTTAGCATTTCTGGATCCAATGGTTGCAATCCAACCATTAAACTTCCATCGTCATGTAATAACATCGCATCCAAAAGTTACTATCCAGCGTTTAAATTTCTAAAAAGCCCTTTCCACAAACTCAATCCACAATCTCATTAGAAATACATTAATATAACACATATAGTATTTTAAATTCGTTGAAACAAACTTTTATCATCAAAAGCTAATTAACTATCCAGATAAAAAGCATAATTTATTAACAAACCTCCTCCTCCTCCTCCTCCTCCTCCTCCTTCCTTTTCTTAACTTGGTTCCAGAGATTATTCTAAGAAGTTGTGTTTAAGTTATGTATTTTTTATTCGACAGATCTAGCTCCCAAGTTTCCAGCTCCGGAGCAACCAAGCTCAAGAAGTGCTGAGCTAAGACCCACCAAGGGTTGACGAGGTCGAGAAGGTATAGAGCTGCAAATAAGGAGCCGGGAATAAGGGTGGCATCCTCACTCATGAATATTCATTTCTTGCTAGTTTCTTACGGGCCGTAGGCAAACGACTGGCTTGGGGATGAGGGTGAGAAGAAGTGCTGCTTGCTCTGCTGGCTTCGGGTGGTTCGAGGCGTCAGGGAAAGAGTATTGGAAAGAGAGACCTTTCTAGGTGTGTGGATGTATTTGTATGAATCCACGTGTGTGTGTGTGTAATGAGAGAACTAACCCCCCGAGTTCTTGGAAGGGGCTTTACTTTTAACGGTGGGGGACTCGGATCAATGCCGAGACCACGCCCTCTACGTCTTACATTCTACCCCATCAGCTTTTCCTGAGGTTTTCCACCTCTGCTGCCCCTTATATTCATAAAATATGGATTTAAATTAATAAAACCCGATACTTGGGCGCTTTGAGGCGAGCAGGCCTCAGTTAAAGATTTTCCCGGCTGAGATAGATAACTTAGAGGAGATTTTAATGATGAGGGTTCATGTTGGACGGAGCTATTTCTCATTATGTCTCATCAAGATCCTGAATTTCGTCACATTTAACAGGCGACATGTCGAGAGTTCTCTTACTTATGACTTTCATCTTTCAACGTAGCCTCAGGCCAGTGTATTTCTCCGTTGAATTATAATTCGTTCTTTTATTTCAATATTCCAGACTTGTTTCTCTGATTCCAACCAGGCTAGACGATTGAATTCTGTCTTATTAAACATTTGGGTGATTTATTTATTTATTTATCAGGAACTCTTCAAGTTGGAAGACTCGGCTGCGGTCAAAGTTGGCCCAAGGAAGTGAAGGTGATTTGTGATTGCCAAGTGAACGGGTCACAACAAGTAAATGGTAACTCGGTCAATCGGTCGAGTATTAATTTGCTCGAATGGTCAATGCCTCGAGTTAGTTGTGTGTAAACCTCCAACATTGGTGAGATCAATAGCAAAAGAGCACGTCGACCCTATCATCACCAAGGATACCAAACTAGTCGTTGTCGTAGTGCATCAAGGTCATTCATAGTCTCTTGAGAACTATTGGAATCGATATATCGATTTATATATTTTACATTATTATTTTTAAGTATATTATACTATTTTCTGGATTATTTATTTTATACCAACATTTTGATATTCAGAAGATGTATTTTTGTGTAAATAAAGAAAATAAATAATAAAACCTGCTGAAATTTTCATACAAAAAAACTTTTCTTTGTTACATCTGTTATTTTCCTTAAAAAAACTCATTTTCATTAATATTTTCCGAGTTATTAATTAACCAAAGCGTGTAATTAAACATAAATTAACTGCCTGAGGCATAAAAAGAGCAAAAATTTCCATAAAAAAATTTTTTTCTTTGTTAAATTCATAAAAATAATAAAAAACTGCAATTTTTTCATTAAAAAAACAAAGGAATGAATAAATCACGCGTTTTATCGCTTGAATTACATTCATTACGGCTCTTGACAGCAGGAAACACCTTTCATTCTGCATTTCGAACCCCAGCCACTAGATGGCGTCATTGAACACGCGGAATTTCGGTTATTTGAAGGAGTACAAGTAGTGACGCACTCTTGTGCGTTTGAAAACTCTTATCCGTTTGCCGGGTGGATTTTTTACCGGCAGCGGATTCGCTCTTATGATAAGTTGCACATTACCTTCAGATGTTTTTACTTACGGGGATCAATAACGTACAGAAGGAATAGCAGGAAGTATAATCTAAGAAAATATTATACTATAAATGATAAACTAAGGCTGGATTATTGAGTGAGTACATAACAATGTACATTCAAAAGCCCTTGTGAGCGTAATTAATATTTATCTTGGGCAGACCGAGGTACCTCTTCCCCTTGAAGATATTTTATAGCAAAATCCCTCCTTGTAAAATGTAATATCTGAGGAAACGGCGGGGTCCTTTACCTTGGGCGCTCCTTGGTAACGAGGAAACTAGTGGTGTCTAAAGACGCGTACCAGAGGAGCGGAGAAAGGATACTGAAGGGCTGAGGAAAATCCTCGAGGAAGAGGAAGAAGATAAAAGGCATAATGATAATCATAAGCAAGGACCAAACTGGAAGGTAGAAGGTGGAATGTCTCGAGAAGCTAGAGGATAAAGGGGCTGGTTTAAAGCGTTTCAAGTATAACTTGGGCCGGGTGGGATCTGTCTCTTTCTATTCACCCCTTAAGCGATGCTCGGGAAAACCGAGAGAAAGAGAGAGCCCTAACCCTATTTTCCCGGGTTTTGCTTGCTCTCTTATAAGGGGCGGCGTCAAGACGCTAGGGGGCCACCAATCCGCGACGAACCTCAGGACCTCAACGTGCTCGGATTCGTCGGCGAGGTTTCTTAAACCCTTACCTCGGTGCCAAGAGGAAAAATAATGGAAAAATAAAACCCGGGGAGAAATACTGGCAAGCTATTGGCTCGTGTGGAGCTTCCTCTTCCTGAACCAAGCTACTTTTCTTACTTTCACAGACACGGAGCTGCTTATATCAACGGATACTGACTTTAAGGGGCCAATGGGCGCGTTATTCAAGAAAATCGATAAGGACCGCGTTGTCTCAGGATACGCTCGGTCAAGGAACTTTATTAGCCCCAAGCGATGGGATTTTATTTTTAAGTTTCAAGTGGGAAATGCTTTTTGCTACAGACACAAGTAACGAGTGATTAGTCTATTGATGTAAGAAAATCCAATGAGCTCGATTAAGATCGAGACGGATATCATATGGTTTATTTTTGGAGTTTCATTATACTTTAGATTTTATGATGGCTGGTAAATTTATTTTGGTAGAGATATTTAAGATGTTGAAGCTGTTTTTGGAGTTTATGATTTTTTTATAGAGTGTAATGCTCTTTAATTAAGATTTAATCTATATCTGCTGTGAAATTTATTGCACTGGAGGAAAAAATCATTAATTTATTCAATTTAATAAGATAATTATAGAAAATTTTTATTAGAAAAGCTTAATAAATACTCCAAAAAATTTGTATATTTAAGAATTAGAAGATATGTCATTTTTTTTTTTTAATGAGCTTCATAATAACAAATTTTTAGTGAAAAATTCGAAATCCAATAATTGGTACCACCCCGTCAGCAATTGGGACATACCAATAATTTCTTCGAAATAATATTAGAAATTAGAGCCTAAAACTCAAATTCCAATAATTGGTACCACCCCGTCAGTAATTGGGACATCTTCAAAATAATGACGTTTTTTCTGCATTCAGATTAAATTTTTTACTAAAAAAAATCATTAACTACCGTATCGTGATAGTAATTCACACCAAAAGCGAATAATTCCATCTAATTTAAGAAAAAAACCTCAAAACAAAGCTCATTAGTGTCCTTCCGCCAAAAAACCAGGAAAACGAAGCCATTACTTCTAAATTCACATAATTAGAGTGCAGTACTAGAAGCGACAAAGGGTGCGGAGGAAGTGGGTGGTGTGAAAACGGGCGGATTTAGCAGTCTCGAAATCGTCAACAAAGCCAACACCCCTTGCTCATTTCCTCAAGCTCGAGCAGTAGCAGCTCGAGCATCACCCCTGGCCCCTTTCTCTATGACGAAGCTCATCATCATCCAGGATTTCTCCTCGGAGTTCCAGAACCGCGTTCACGTGTCTCTTAACATTAATAATGCGAGTGTAGGAAAGAGGCGTCTCCTGAGGCTGCTAACAGCGGTCTGAAGCTTTCCTCCGCTGAACTATATAGAATACACATATAACTTAGACTTGGAAGTAACTTTCTTGAGAGCTGAGATGGAAATTGACGTTAATGTATCACGAAAGGGTCTCCCGTGCCTCCCCTTCACACTGCATCCAGCAGATTCTGGATTCAAGACTGTAGACTGCAGTCTTGTGTGAGCTTTATTCAACTCCTTCGACGTATTCCGTCGTTTACCTTCCCTCTGAGTTCCTTTGCTCGGGAGGTCTTATAGTGCAAGATGTAACCACCCGCGATTACCATTCGAAAGAACCCCAATCCAGCATCCAACAGCTACCATCTGCAGTTCCGCTTCCGTGGTACATTTTGCCGATTCTATACCTTCTACACGTCTACGTCTAAGCTATATTCCTTCGAATACGTAATTTTGTGCCCTACGATAATTAGACGGCTTTGAACTGTCTACATGCTGACGGCTCTGCATCTGACTTGCTGATTAAATAGTTCTGTGTTAAGGGATTCAATTATTAAAATTATCTACTTTGCATACATGGATTATGCTGTTTAATTATAATTAACACCCATCACATACCGCATCAACGTTTTTATTGTCCTACATCCACTAACTAGTCTTTATTTTCCTTTTTTTCTATTTTAATCGACATTTTCATTCAAGATCTCTTCTATCACCATATACAATCAAATCAATTCATACAAGAGAAGTTTCTTCGGAATTATAGCAAAGAGAAAAGAAAAAAACAGTCAATTCATGAATGAAAAGAAATCCGTCGGCAGTCATTCGGAACAAAGTGGATTTAAATTAACTTTGGCTGGTTACTTATGATCATCAACCTCAGAAAAAGGTACTAGATACTTCGAAATAACTACAGAAAAAAACGGCGCGCTGTAGGTTAATTACAAAAAAATTTTTCTTTGTTAGATAATTTCAAGGTCACGAATTTCGACCGATTTTTGAAAAAAAGTATCGAATTTATTGAAATAAGAGCTTTTTTTATAAACGGAGGTTGTAAATTAACATTTCTAGACCCTTGTATACTTTAGTTATACATATAAAGAGGTATCTCGTTTCGTTTTGAAATCAAACTCGAGAATTTTCCCCCAAACTGGACCTCTTATTCATCCGACTCGGTTATACTCGAAAGTCGAGAGGCTACCGGGGTGGCTTTCTCGTCCGCCTTTACTTTATACTTCGTCTCTCGAGCGGTGGGAAATTTCTCCGTGCTGGACACTCGTTTACCTACGGGTAATTGCATAAAATTATTCTCTTACTTCAAGTTTAACTTGCTTTTTTTTGTCATTCCACAGTATTTATTCTCAACATTACTTTGAAGTCCGTCATTTTTAAATATTAATACTCTCTTGAATTTATAATTATTTGCATAAAAATATTACTTTGAACTCTAAACTACTGAATGTGGGGGGTAATACTTGATATTGTGAGAAAATAATTCAAAATATTTTCCCAGCAGATGTTATTAAAAAAGCTGTTTGAATCATCCGTAAAAATTAAGAAAGGAAACCAGAAATACGTATAGTTATCTAAAGGACATGTTGCGATCTAGATTTCTGTGTGATTCTTTTCTGGTTTCCGTGTCTTATTGACCCTCCAACAGGTTCCTCAAGTTTGACCGCTGGTCAGTGCAATAGTTGTACTTTCCTGTGAAAGTATCTAAGAAATCAAGTTTATGAGTAAGCTAAACCTGTTTTAGATTTTGTATTTACGAAACATCGACCCTTTAAGAATTAAAACATTATTTCTGTCAATTCAAACTAGATACTAATTCTTTCAACATGTTTCTCGACTAAGGGTCTAAAAATAATTTTTTCGTCACATTTTTAAACCCGTCTACCACCCACTTTGCTGATGTAAGCTAGTACTAGAAAAAATTTTTTTTCAACTCTATTCTCTATGGCTAATTTCACTGTTTTTATTATAAATTGTCACAGGAAAAGCTGCTAGAAACTTGAAAAAAAAATGTACGAAGAAGCCGATCGCTGTAGTTTAATTACAGAAAAAGTTTTCTTTGTTAGGTATTCTCAAGGTCACGAAATTTGATAGATTTTTTGTAAAATAACCAATTTTTTCGCAATAAACGGCTAAAAAAAACAATAATTACAGTTTTTTAGTAGAAAATATAAAGAATTCTGCACTTGATGCTTTAGACTGAAGATAAATATTTAAAATATTTATTATGTAATCTGATATTTATTATGTTGATATATGATAGGAAAAAAAAATTTTTTTTAATGGAATAATTTTATTTCTTAAAGAGAAACTTTGAATTCAAATATTAGTAAGACCCTACAGGCAAAAACAGAAGACTGTGTATGTGTCTGTGAGCTGACCCGGGTATAAGCGAAGCATGAACGATAAATAATGATAATAACTTGTAATAATAAATGATAAGACATTTAGTATCTCCAGAGAAGTTCCTTAATAAAACAGATCTTATATAGAAGACGCCATTTTGAATAATATGGACCAATCGGAGCCGGCGAGGTGAGGCATCTTTAAAGGAGAGATGGGGGTGGTAAGCAGTACGCCCGGGAGCTTGTTCCAACACAAACTACCCTTATATTACAGTGAGCGCGAAAGCTTTCCTTGTCTCCGCGTACTGCTTGCTCTACTCACCCCTGTTAACTAGAAGGATGATTCTCGAGCTTCTTTGCTTCCAGCTTCCTTCACCCCTCTTTTCACCCGGCGCAACCACCCCGTAGCTCCGACACCCAACGCCTGGGGAACATCGTCCAAGAGAGAAATACGTGCCGAGTCGGAGAGAGAACTTACGCTAAAACATTTTCCATTAGCGTGTGCTACTCCTCGAGGTTCGATCCCACTAGGTAAATCGACCCCGTCCCATTCTCGGCAAATATTACAAGCCGTTGCAAGGATTCACAACTTATTATTTATTTACTTTTGATTCAATTGGTCTCATCTCATAACACGTTCACTTTTTAAGGGGTTATTATTATTTTAAGACTCTATGTCTGGGTATAATTAGTTTTCTTACCACTTTAGGTTACTTAGTAACTCAGAAATTAAATTCAAATCATCTTAAAAGGGCAGAAACTTGGTAAAAAATTTTCTACGGCGAATTTACAATGATTTTACGCCTTAAAAAAATTTTTTTACTCATATTTACAATTAATACCTTTGAAAGTAATCCTAAGCTTGCCCTCAGTGCTCCATAATAGGTACGCTAGCCTCAGAAGCTCAATATATTCAGAAAAAAATTTTTTTTCTCCCAAGTTAAATTTTTTAGCCACTATTTGTTCTTTTCTCAATTACAATTATTTAATAAGTAATTTTAAACCTTCCAAAATTATATTTCAATCAATTGAATATTAAATAATATAAAAAAAAAAGTTTTCTTTGTTAGGTATTAAAAAAATCAAGTTTTTATGCTAAAATCTAACTTTAAACAGTAAAAATTTCAATTATAATGATTAAAATTACTAAATAGATCAACTTTAAGTATATTAAAAAGACTCTACGGTCATTAGCATTCGCTATAATTTCGTAAAAAAAATATTTGTTGGTCTGAATGCACAAAAATCCAGTTTGACATCTTCAATATTGATTTACAAGTCGCTATTTAAGGTTCCGCGATTAAAATAAAAGCAACAAGAAGCTCTAAGAGTTGTAAAATTTATTATCAACTTAGAAAAAGTATATTCTTCAATAGTCTGAAAACAAACCTGACTTTAATTACGATAATCCGCGAGTTTGCAAGTTTGACGAAATTCTATCACAACTCCGGAGTCCTTTCCCTCTCCAAACTCTGGGAAACCTCAAAATAAAACCCTGGAGAAGCAGCAGTAGCAGCAGCAGCATCAAGATCGTCTCGAAAATAACGACAAGCTTGAGCACATGAAAGCTGAGATAATAATCCTCTTGGTGTTTCCTAATTAATTTAATTCGACGCGACGTAGTGAGCGCGAGAGTTTGCGTCTTGAGCGACTCCACCCTCTAGCCGGGGTTGCGAATATACATAAACCAAAAGGAAGCTTACCAAAAGGAAGACGATCCAACAAACGGGGGTGGAATGAATTTGAGGGAGAGAGAGAGAGGGTGGACTGATGTCTCGAAGGTTGCTTGGAGGCACAAGACTCCCTTTTCCCATCTACTTGATTCTCCAAGCGCCCAACCACCCACCCCAACCCAGCCTTTGGAGCAGCCATTTTCTCGGAAATCCCTCGCGTCTTCAAGACTAGATTCTTCGGCAGGCGGTGGGAGGCAGAATGAGGGTGAGAGCAGTGTCTTAAGTCTCTGCAGAGCGGTTGTACGCCTGACAAGCAACGTTAATGTATGTATGAGATCTCCAAGAAAGAGAAATTCTGGTTCTAGCTCAAGATCCTGCTGGAGAATCGAGAATGGGTTGCTGGAAGAGAATAGAAGCATTCTCAAACCCTTACAACTAAGGATTCATCTGGTAGCTTCGGTGGAGGGTCGCGACTCCACATGAACGTGCAAAATTCATCTTATGTGTATCATCACGACTAGACTACTCCACCCGTACGATGGAACAATGTACAATAAGACAGTTCTGGATGGTGAATCCTAGATCTGGGTGCTGGGTGCTGGATGCTGATGCTCTGATTGTGCAGAGCTGATGTGACAAGACGCTGAAAGCTTGCAGCTGCTCAACCACCAGCTAATCAACAGTCTTGACACCTTTCCATCTATTCTCGGCTCCACCCCGCGGGATAAAAAATCCCGGCGTTGAAGTCTCTGGCGAATGGTTGGAAAAGTTCTGACAACCATTATTCCACAGTGAAAGAGACGATAAGAAGGAAGGTGGGTTGACATTGTCAGGGATAGAATTTCCTGGAGCAGCAAAGGCTGTCTAGCGTCTCCTCCCTCAGGTTGCAAGTACACGTCTTGGCGTATTCCTTTGACAATTTCGATCTAAGAGACGCGGGTCGGATGGTGGTTCAATTTAGATAATTAATGATATAGAAGGTGAAGTTACAAGGAAGGCAGACTTTAAGATGGAGAAAGAGCCTTCAAGATCCGAGACATCTCTAGTTTAGTGTTTCTGAGACGTCGAAAGAGATGCTTCCTCCTCTTCTAACCAAGGAACCTCATTCTCTTTGGCGTATCTTTCTCCGAGGCAATCTCTGAAATACGTTTCGTAGTTTCTGAGACGTTAATACCCTAACGGGAATTACCGAGGGGAGCTAGAAGAGGAAGAGGAAGAGTTGAAGCTAGAAGAGAGGGTGAGGAAGAGGAGGAGCGCTCACGTGGAAAGAGCCAAGTCGATTTGTTTTATCTCAGCGCTGGGGATATGAGATTGCAGATGAAATTGAAGGCTTTTGAGAAGGATTCGAGGCAGAGACCCGAAGGAGAGACGGATAAAGAGGAGGGTAGGTGGTAGGAGAATTTCAAACATCTCGCGATTCTCGACGCCACATTGAGGTAACTTGATGGAGAAATTGAATTTAATCTCGAGATGAATATCGAATCGAACAAACTCGCCGAACTAAAATCTGTCGACTGGTTATAGACGCCGTTGGTTCCAATGGGAGGAAAGGGAGGGCTGAGGTACTCTGCGACAGTTACTCACCAACTTACCCGTGTCTTCCTGGGTTGGTTAACATGACGAGATCTATTAGCTGGTTGATGATAAACATTTTAGACATGTCAGCCGCAAATATCGGGTAATTTAAAATCATCACCATCATCATCATCATTATCGTCATTAACACGAACCACTGGATCATAAATCCATGGACATATCAGTCCGTATCAGAAAATTTATTAACGGCTAAGTTCTAATTACTTTCAAAACAAAAAATCCCCTTGGAACAATCACAATAACACAACACGTGGTCACTCGCTAAAACAAAGAAGCACATTGTACCCATTAGGATGCATTATGTAAACACTTAACCGGGATTCTTGACAAATGCACGGCGAGCACTACGGACACACTCTTTGTGAGTAAGTTTCTGACAAGATGGAAATGCCTAACGACTTAATTGTACACTGCTCTTTGTGGACTTTCGACCACTTAATACACACTGGGATGCTGCAAGCCCCTCCTAACCCTCTCCCAACCCCCTTCTATCCTCCCCTTTGTCCTAGCTGGACACCAAGTCCACGTGGTCCAAGCAACAATGCGTATTGTTACTCCACGGTCAAGGCCTCGCTTCCTGACCACGTGGCGCCCAATCATTTGTTTTTTCTCCTGATTACCATACGCTATGCTAATCTAATTAGCAGCCCTTTGTCTTTTCTGCTTCCGAGCCCTGCCAGGTATTCACCGATCGAAAATAGCAAGTAGGCAATTGCGTAACTTCAAACTTCCGCGTATAACACTGACCTGCTGGTTGTTCGCCTGCCGGACAGCTTGACCATTTGATTCCGAGATCCTTCATCGGACAGGTTATCTTGACCCGTTCTGTGGGAATCTTTGGAGGTTCTGCGAATGTCGTTCGATAGGTTTGTTGCCGGTAGAGTCTCACGAGTACCGGATCAATATCGATGGGGGAACTTGTACTCAACTTACAGGTTTTTCTCATTTCTTACTTGGGGTTTTCTTTGAATTTTTTCGGATCGACACTCAGTTGTGAGCGGACTTTTGGTTTAGTATCTTTATTAGTGCCAATTTAAATTATTGAGTTTTTTATAAACAGTGAAAAATAATCAGAGTGAATATCAAATTTAATCCGGAAAACTTCCGAGTTAGGAGTGATTAAATTAATATAAATTTTAATTAGCTGAAACGAGTTTCAAATCCCGAATTACCAACAAATACTTTGAATAATTTATTTCAAGTCTAACTTTGTTAATATTAATTAGATGTTTACTTTTTTGAAAATTTTTCATTAAATTTAAATTAAATTCGATGAAATATTTTAAGAATCTATTAAAAAAATATTTTTTTATATAAATTCATTACTTATAGAAGAGTTAGATTAAAAACTCGCCTTCTTTACACTTATTTTAAAAAGTAACCTTTAAATTTTTTTAAGTTTTGGAATTTTTTTTTCGCAAAAATCGCAAAATGATTTAAAAAAATTTATGAACTATATTTATTTAATAAAACGAAAAAAAAAAAAATTTGCCGAAACCCGGGATTGAACCGGGGACATTTAGATCTTCAGTCTAACGCTCTCCCAACTGAGCTATTTCGGCGCCATTAAAAACACGCTCTGTAGTGATCAATTTGTTTGTTGTCATCAACATGAAGGAAATGAATTAAAAAAAAATTTTTTTTTGTTAGTTATGAGTTAATCTTTAGTTTTCTTTATCAATTACCGGTTCAGAGCATGATTTGTGACGTAATTTGAAAGGGAAAAATCGAGCGGAACCTGAAAATGCATTTAGAAAAAAGTTTTCTTTGTTAGATAATTTCAAGGTCATCGATTTTTTCGTAAAATATTGAATTTTGAGGTTTATCTCTGTTTATTACACCAAAATAAGTTGAAAAAAATTAATTTAAGTTTCTAAGAAATAAAAATGACTCGTATATAAGTCAAAAACATTCGAATTAACCCAATGACTCGTCAGATAAAAAATAAAATTAAAAATACTTCTTTGAAAGCACGAGAGGTATTAATTTCTGTATTAATCAATCAAAAGATCCATTAAGTACGTAAAATTCGCTGAGAAAAAAATTTTTTCCATTACAATTCCTCGCTCAACAATTAACCGTGTGAAATATGTTACCAAAAGTCGTAAAAACAAAGCGAGCTTAATTTCGGGACATATAAAATTTAGTTAAAATAAAAGAGAGAGATCAAGTTAGTGGTTGTGCTTCAGGCGTGCTTGGCAAGCTTTTAATTGTTTCGCGCTTACCTCGAGAACACCAGACCAGAGCGTCATTCTGACTACCCTCACAGACACCCTCACAGCCACCATTCTCCAGTCGATGTACCGAGAGGGTGAAGGTTATAAATACGCCGAGCGTTTAAAAACCGCTCAAAGCAGTATGTTCCAGTGTCTTTATACACCCACATTTCCTCATTTCCCTCTTTATCCTCTCATTCCTCAATTGTTCCTTATAACGACCCTGTATTTTAATCGCCCGATTGAAAGACGACCGATTTATCCCAAAAAAAAAAACCTCCTAATAGCTCAACACTTTTCCAGCCTCTGATCCAAAAAAGTCTTAAACTTTGGGCCATCGAAGGTTACACAGTTCAGATCGCAACTTTGGATTTATGCGTTGCGCGTTTCTACCAGGCACCCAACCGAGTTTTAGAGGCTCGGTAACTACTCAGATATATGGAAATTCGGCAGCCGGTGTTCCCCAAAAGTGGGAGGGTGGGTGGTGAGAGTAAAACGTCGCAATACCCAAGTAAAATGAGGAGAAGAGAGCTGAAGCTAGGCGAATAAGGAAGTAGTGGATGCACGGGCGAGCAAGTAATATAAATTCAAATCAGACCCTGTTTTCACACACAACAAACTTCGGAGGAACTACACCAGTGGTGGCTGCTCTCTAGTAGGTACTAACTCACCCCAAAACTCAAACCATCCTTTTCCCAGCGTCTAACCTCCGTGTCCTTACCCCGGGCAACTAGGAACTAGGTACCAAGACCTCACCAACGTCTTAATGAAGATATGTGATAGGAACCTGGGTCTCTGCACCGACCAATTTAGCCCTGGTACCACCCAGAAAAGTTAATTACCTTAATCAAATTACGTAAAACTTGGCTGGTATCCTAGTTGGAATTTTCCTAACTGATGACTCCTTACAAGACGCATTAGTTACATAATTACAAGAAATCTCTAGGGTTCCCATTGTACCAGACTTGTATCTTGACTTTGAAGTCAAAGCGATAGCTTGTTACGCAAACCACAAGCGTGTTAATATGTAAAAGGAATAGTGGGACGTTACAGCTTATCGATAAGGATAAGACGCTTAGGTTGTCATCGAAATGGCCTCTGTTAATGCTCTCTTAATATTAAGGTATCTTATACGACATCCTTTGGGCTCGATTTTACTTCCTGGATGCTTCTTCCAGCCATTGTAATATCCAGTTTACAACCATGCCATTAAAGGGTAAATTTATTTCAGCCTTGGGACATTCCAGGTGCATTTCAGGGGGGATGAGAAAGGATAGTAAACCTTGCAGTTAGAACTTTTAATTATTTATCGAGTCTAGCCTTGTTTTACAGAAAAGGAACGAGAAAATCTCCAATTCCATCAGCGACAAAGTTTATAGAGAAGCAGTATAGCCTTTCCCCACATTTCCTGAGTCTGAACTCAAGGTGGGACACCCTCTCCTCAGATGGTAGCCTTTGAGGGGTGGCGGAGAGTCTAAGGTAGATAATATTATTTCTCCGGTTCTCTGGTTCCGTCCTGACGGTATCTTTCTGTGAATTGTGTTGGTGTATGTATAGCAGCCCTCTAACTCGGCACCCACATGGATGCCTTGACTAGTATAGAGCATGTTCTAAGCTTCACTCGTAGAAAGGCGTACTCGCTCGCGCCATTTTGTGAATGTTAAATCATTTATTGATCCAAGAAGGTGCTGCGCCGGTTTCCTACACAACTCACCCCTACACGTCGTATCTCTCTTATCCCCCATCCCCTTGCTGCTGGAGCCTCATCGCGGAGCGTTTCTCTTCGGTGCTTTCCATCGCCTCCCGCGAGACCCCAAACTCTCCACACTCGACTGCTAGACTCAACTTCTCTGACTTGTCTAGTTCTCCCCACATAAGCCCGAACCCCAGCTTCGAGGGTGGTGCGCCAGCCTCCATCGTTTCTTCCTTTTCCATGACCCAGGAAACGGAGAGACGTCTGAAAGCGGCTCCAACAGAACCTTATTCCAACCGACACACGAATTTATATACTCACCCTTACCAGCATCCCTACATTTGGATGCTAAGTTCGAGACCTCGGCTGGGGTTATATCCAAGCCGCTACACACCAGTCTCAGACTCTTCCTCCAAATTATCCAGAAGGTTACAGGCGAGCCTGCTGGATTTATGCTTTCAAGGAGGCACTTTAACCCTCAAGGTTCAAAACAGCCTTCGTATTAGGGAAGAACACCAAGACTTTCTGCTCTTGGTTCCAGTCCAAGGAATCCTCCGTCCTGGAATGGGAAAATCGGCCTTCGAACCATAAATAACAGTAATTTATGCTTTGCAAAGTGAAAACTAGAGATTACTTTGGGAGTTCCGGCAAACGATAGAGCTTTCCTGGTTTTGTTCTTGTATCTGTAGGCTTGCTCAGAGCCTAAAGATCAAAGCTGCTTCGTTTATCATCAAGTTACTGTTCTGATTGTGGATTGCAGATTAGATATGTGGAAAAACTGATGAGAAAAGCCAAATATGGATGCATTAATTTTTTTATATCTAATTTATAAATTATATTGAAGAAAATGAGATTGTTTGCAACCTATTGAAATGAAACAGCTCATTCGTAAACGAGTGCGCTGATCCCATTACGAGGACGTTCCACCTAATCCAAGCTTGGCCAGCCCAGTCCGTTAATAGCGTCCTAATCGAGTTCCACTGCTACGGCTACATGTGTCCCCGTACCGATTTGAAGGATAGGTAAAACGAAAAGAGAATAACGCTCTGGCAGCAAAGCCTCTAAAAGTCATTACCTCATTAGCGAATCAACGTTCTCGAAATGGAAAAATAAAAGAAGAGCACGCTGGATTGCGAACGAGTGGAACCGGGATAATTTAATCGGAAAGATACTTTTTTAAAGCTTGCGCAATCCCGGATAAAAATACAACATTCTCAGCCTCAGCGCAGAATCATAAAAATCCGTTCTTACGGTGTAATGGGGTGCGTTACGCATGAGGGTTCAAGCTTCGGATCTTGTTAGTCAGTACGGAAAAATTTGTGCTGGAAGAAATCTCAGTTTGCGTGATTGGTGTTTTCAGTGGAAATTATCAAAAGTGTTTTGAGGTTTTAATTAATATTGTTTAAAGATTATTCAGATGGTAATTTTAATAAATTTATGAATTATGAGTTAAGTTTGCTGGGGTATAATTTGATGGTAAACTATTCTCAGTATTCACTACTACTATAACTCAGAATTCACAGAATCTTAGTGGTCGTTACTTGGACACGAAATCTCGGTGTCCCTCTACTATCTCTGGTATGCACAGACGTTCTTCACTATCACGTTCTCAGCGCTGATTCAACCCCATTGTGTATTTATAGGCATGTTATTAATAAATTTATATTTCAATAAAATTTCAATTTATTTAATTAATCTTTTTATTTATCTTTCTCTAGATTTTTAAAAACACGTGGTATTTTAATTTTTTTTAAAATGGAAAATCATTAAAAAAAAAAAAAAAAAAAAAAAAAACTCTCTGGTTTAATTAACCACAAGAATAAACCATCGACCTCAAAAGTTGCCACAAACTTCATCCTAAAAAAAGAAAAAAAGGAAAAAAAAAAAGCTAGGAGCTTTCTAACATCCCGCCGTCGGATATGGCCGTAAAGTAAAGATGAGAATGCAGGGTTTCAATTTCAAAGTTTTGAGACTCTGAAGGGTGAGCGCCATACTTTGTAGGCCCCACCCCAATCTCAGAGGCCGCCTCTTCGTCGAAGCGCCTCGAGGGTTGAGAATGATATAGGGGTGGCGGCCGCCATTTTGAATTAGTCGTGCTTAGAGTTACTAAGGGGGTTAAATTTTTATGAGAGTCCGAAGCAGCACATTTACAAACTCCTTCCACCCCCAGCCGTGGAGCTTCTACGTCGTAAATACCGGGTTGTTTTCCGCTTGTATTTATTACCATTATTATTATCATTATTATTGTTACTATTTGTTAGCATGTTGATAGTAAATAATTTATCAGTTGGATTGAATCGAATTGAATTACCTTGTTTTTTCAGATATTCACCGGCTGTCATTTAACAATTAAAATTAAGTGGAAAACGCGAGTGGTGATGCGAGGTGAATGCACCATACAGGGATGTCTGAAATAACGAGCGCAAAGTCATGAATTTCAAAACAGCACAACTGTCATGTTGCAGACGAAATTCAGTCTGGAAAATCCATTAAATTTGTTTAACTTTCTATGTATGCTGTTCAATTCATTTCTATCAAAATCTCGATTAATTATCCTGTTTATTGATTAATTAATTTAATTATTAAATATTTTTAATATTTCACCGTTTATTTATTTCATTTTCTAACTATCGATTATACTTTTCACTTATTAATTAGAAATTATAACGCAAGTTTGGATTCTAAGCACGGGTGATTAATTTCCGAGCGAACGATTTTTGGAGTGGGGTAGATAATTGACCGCTGGGGGCCACTCCATCGGTAATTTTAATCTCAAGGTAAATTTGTTTACCGAACTAAATTGATTGAAAGTATTCGTAAATGGATTTTCAGGATTTTTGTCAATAAAAAAAATTGTTTACTAATTTTTACACTCTTTTTTTTTACCTCAGAAGGTCAATTTACACCTTCGGTTGTTTAAATAATTTTTTTTCAGTGATTAAGATCATAAATAATAGCTTTTTTCACGAAAAATCTCAAAAAATGCGTGACCTTGAAATGCCTAACAAAGAAAACTTTTTTTCTAATTGACCTAGGGCAGTGGATTTTTTTTAACAGACTCTTGGATGTCTCGACCACTTTTTCATGTAGATATTAACGGTAAAAGATGCAATATTCCAATATGGATCATGGATTTTCGAAATGTTCCATAAATCTGTCGAATGACTCAATACTTGGCTATAAATAAGCGATAAATTGAACAGATTTATGGCGTAGTTAAATATCCAGAGGCAAAATAAACATTTGTGTTGTAAAAAAATGTGCAATTTATAGTTTTTTTTATGAAATGTAATAAAAAAATGGAAATAAAGAAATTTATATTAGAAAAAGTGTAATTTTTTGGACGGAGTAAAATATTTTTGATTTTAAAGAGTCAAAGGAAAGCTTCCGTTCTTGGATCGATTGACGTATCAGTGTCCTAGTGGATTAGCTTGTAATTGGTAACAATTGGTTCATTAATCTGTATACATGGTACATTGTCCGTAATCATTAACCCTTAATCGTTGAGGTGTATCATCTAAGACGGAAAGTTTACACAATTAAAATAAAATTTTTAACTGGTGAATTTATTGACTTAATTAATTTTGTTAAACTTTATTAGTTTGAAATTAATTTAATTAATAAAATATCAAACATAATGATAGAAATTTTACTAGACAAAATATAGTCACTGTACTCGAATTGATTTGTAATTATACTGCGGTAATGTAACAATTGTAGACTAAAATCCCACAAAATTAACGGATATTACGTACTTGGCAATAAAGAGGATGAAAATACACGGTTTGAGGGATATATATAGCTTGGTAAGTGGAATTAATGTGGTGTCATGTGTGTTGTATTCTGGCTCAATTTAATATCCATCGCGATGTACCGAAAATCGCGTATGTGCCCATGGAATCGATTATTGCGAAGCTGGAGAATACAAGTGCCGCTTATCGTGTCAATTCATTACATTTGTACATTGTAGATTGTTCCATCGACATACAGTCATTTAAACACATGTTATTATCTATTTTATTTAATTATATTTCTGATCTGAGTATCCTCTATTCACATCACAGCCTCCTGTAATCCTCCATGTTTAATTTTATTCAACACTCCATTCGTTAATTACTTTATTTAATTATCCATTCATCTATATCTCGATTATTCGCCCCGAAATATCTCCATTCGATAAGCTATTCACTTTTTATCACATTTATGTCAATGAGCTATCAAGTTTCGCATCATTTCGTCCTCTCATATTGATAACTGTCAGTTATCCTCGAGCTACACGTCAAAAATTCCATTTAGGACATTTCAGAGTTGCTGATTGATGAAATTAAATAAAAATTTATGTAATTTTATCATTTTTTAAAAAATAATTATAAAAAATCTCTTTATTTAGAATTTTCTGCTAAATAATTTAAGTTTTCTTTAAAATAATCATTTTTTTCTGTTATAAACTTCAAAATAATTGAAAAAAAATTTTTTAACGCAAATAATTCATTTTTATTAGCGCTCAATTTATATTTTTATTTATTAAAGATTTAAATAAATTTTTTTTGTATTATTGGACAATAAATTGTATCCTCAAAAAAATTTTAAACTTTAATCAATACTTTTTTTCGTCCCTAATAACAAAATTTTCTTAATTTAGCGTTTAAAAAAATTAAAATAGACAATTTTGAATAAAAATAGCTAAATTTTTAATCTAAAATAACATTTAAAGTCTTATTTTTTATCTTAAATAATTCTTTTTTCATATTTTATGGTAAAAAATAATTAAAAAAATTTTTTTGACAAGTATAAGTAATTTTTTTTCATCTCTAAAGATGAATTTTTCGTTATTTAGAGCAAAAAATGATAAAAAGGATGATTTTAGATATTTTTAGTCTATTTTTTTATTAAAAATGATCCAAAATTTTATTAAATTTGATCCAAAATTATAAATTTTGCGTCGGATCTAAAAATTTTGACGAGAATAGTAAAACTTCAATTATTTAGCCAGTTTTTTGCGGATTTCTTACAAAAAAATAATGAAATAACTTCAGAATACTTACGGCAATACAATATAAAAATTACAGACATTTTTTATGATTTTTATATCCACTTCTGCAGAAAAAATACTAAATTTTTTAAAATTTTTAAAAAGCGCGGCAAAATTGACGTCATAGCGACTCCTAACGCCATCTAGCGGTTCGAAAATGTACTTGTTTTATTTAAAAATTTTCTAGTGTTGTTAACAAAGTAGGGCTTTGCATTTCCAACAAAATTAAATCACTGCGGCTGGATAATCGATTAGAAAAAGCAAAGTAAAGTACATAAAATAAATTTCCAGCTGTTTTGACATTCCACTAGCCGTAAGTTGATCAAACAATCAATCATAAATACATTTTAATTTAAATAATAACAATAATTCTTGTCTGTAATGTAATAATAATTATTTAGTAAGAGAATCTTTGTAAATTTGCATGTAACCTATTCTTAGAAGCACGTGTACTTATAATTGAACCCGAATTAGAAGTCCCTAAAGATGACTCAGTTGACGGCGGAAGAAAAGTTCCAACTGATAACTCGGAATCTCGCAGAGTGGCTCGGAGAAGACAAGCTCAAGACGATCCTCCAGGAACGGGATCTCAAAGTTTACTGGGGAACTGCAACCACCGGGAAGCCGCACATTGGGTACTTCACGCCGCTGTCCAAGATCGCTGACTTCTTGAAGGCCGGCGTTGAGGTTACTATCCTGTTCGCGGACTTGCACGCCTACTTGGACAATATGAAGTCTTCTTGGGACTTACTGGCTCTCAGGGTTCAGTACTACGAAGCTCTGATCAAGGCCACGCTCAAGTCTATTGGTGTTCCTCTGGATAAATTGAAGTTTGTCAAAGGAACTGACTACCAGCTGTCTAAGTATGAATATATAATTAGTAATTTGTTTATTTTTTTTTTCAAAGCACTTTATAAAAAATTTCATCAATAGAGAATACACTTTGGACGTCTACAAACTAACGGCCTCAGTAACCGAGCACGACGCCAAAAAAGCTGGAGCTGAAGTTGTAAAACAGTCAGCAGATCCTCTGCTGTCTGGACTCTTGTATCCAGGACTTCAAGCTCTGGATGAACAGTACCTAGGAGTTGATGCTCAGTTCGGTGGAGTTGATCAGAGGAAGATCTTTACTTTCGCTGAAAAATATCTGCCGAAACTTGGATATGAGAAACGGATCCACTTGATGAATCCTATGAGTATGTTCACTAATTATCATCAATGCCTACATCATTTTAAATTTTATTATTATTATTATTATTATTATTGGGCCCTGTCTTTAAATTAATAAGAATAATAATAATAATAATAATAATAGTTTTTCAAAAAAAATATCTAAAACTTTAATTAAAAATATTTACCTAAATATAAATTTTTTAATAAAAAATAAATGATTAATTTTTAATAATTTTTTTTTTAGTTCCTGGTCTAGCTGGTACTAAAATGTCATCATCAGAAGAAGATTCTAAAATCGATTTACTAGACAACGCAGCAGCGGTAAAAAAGAAGCTTAAAAAAGCATTTTGCGAGCCTGGAAATATTGTTGACAATGGAATTCTTGCGTTCTCCAAGCATGTTATCTATCCGATGATGAAAGCTGGAGAAAAATACTTGGTACCAAGACCTAAAGAGTTTGGTAAGTCGTCAGTCATCAGTCATTTAATTATAGAATTAAAATTATAATATTGATTGATTAAAATTCCAGGTGGAGACATAGAATTTGAAAAGTATGAAGACCTAGAAGCAGCATTCGCAAAAGAAGTTATTCATCCAGGAGACTTGAAAGCTGCCGCGGAAGTTTACATTAATAAATTGTTGGATCCAATCCGCAAGGCGTTCGAGTCGGATCCTAATTTAAAAACTCTGAGCTCTAAAGCTTACCCGCCACCTGGAAAGGAGAAGAAACAAGGTAATTTTTATTACCTTTTTTATTTTTTAAAAATTATTGCACTAAATCATCAAAATTATTTTTTTAATAAAAAAATAAATAAATAATATTGAATAAAATTTTTAGTAGAAAAAAAGAACCCAGCAAACCAATCAGCAGAAATAGAACCTTCTCGCCTGGACATCCGTGTCGGTAAAATCGTCGAAGTTTCCAAACATCCCGACGCAGACTCTCTTTACGTCGAAAAAATCGACGTCGGAGAAGCTTCTGGACCGAGAACCATCGTCAGCGGGCTCGTTAACTTCGTTCCTATTGAAGAAATGCAGAACCGCATGGTGGTGATCCTGGCTAACTTGAAACCCGCTAATCTCCGAGGTGTCGCTTCTCACGGAATGGTTCTTTGTGCTTCAGTGTAAGTATTTAATTAATAATTTAAAAATAAAATTAACTAATTAAATAATTAAATAAATCTAGGGACGGAGAGGAAAGAAAAGTCGAGCCTTTGAGGCCTCCAGCTGACGCCGCTCCAGGTGACAGGGTCATTGTGGAAGGCTACGAAGGAACTCCGGATGAAGTTCTCAATCCCAAAAAGAAAGTTTGGGAAAAACTCGCCGTCGACCTGGTGGTCAATGCTAATGGCGAAGCTTCTTGGAGCGGAAATTTATTGGTCACTTCTTCAAAGGGAAAACTCACTGCCGACTCGCTTAAAAATGTCCCTATTAAATAAAAATTGTAGTTTCAATTTTCAATAAATTTTTTTTTTTTTTCACTTAATTAAGTTTATTATTAATTTAAATTGATATTTTTGTAAAATTTGTAACTACAGTTTTTATAGAGTGACCGCTTCTCAATTCTTTTCAATCAGTATTTTTAACCAGGGTAAATTTAATTGATACTTATTTATTATAGAACTTAACAAAATATATATTTATTATAAAATTACATGACACTGAAGTTAGCAGACGTCTAAAAATTTTTTAATTTTTTTTAAATTGAATTATAACTAAAAAAAATATTTCTAAAAAATTGCAGTTTTTCAAGTTTTTTACATGTGACAATTTTTTTTTAATTGTTTAATTGAAATTTCTTCAATAAAAAATTTTGAAATGTCAGCTAACTTCATTTTCATAAAATTACAAGGTAAAGTAAAATTAATTAATTATTTAATGGTCGATGATAATCAACTCATCAATTCCCCAGTCTTCGTAGCTATTATCCGGCAAGTAGCGTCTGATAACAATTGGAATTTTTCGTTGTTTCAGCTCTTTCATAGCGATCTGCAACGGATCTGTCTCGCCTTCTAATTCCACCATCACTGGAGCGCACATGGCAATTTGGAGGGCTCTTGTACCCAGGACTCGAGCTCTTTCGTACCTGTAATTATAAAATTATTAGAATTTTTAATTTTTTTATTTTTTAAATCTAAATAATATTTAATAATTAATTTAATTAAGAGTTGATCTAATTTAATAATTGTAATAATTAAATTTAATAATTTTTATTTTTTATAAAAACAATTAATAACAATAATAAAATACTAACTTTGTCATGTATCGCGTGGTGATTCTTTTAGACTTGGTAACACTAGCAGAGCTTTCTCCAGACGGCAAAACATCAAAATGTCCATCAGCTGCGTCATCATCGTGCTGTTCTAGGTCTAAATTGTCATCCTCCTCATCCTCGAACTCTTCTGCGTTGCTATTTAAATGATATTGAAATTAGCAGTCACTTTACAATTTTTTAATTTTACTCAACAGAAAAATTCCAAAAAATTATTTTTGCCATAATTTATTTGTTAAAAATTTTTTAAAGCTATTAAAAATATGATAAATCAATTATCATGCTATTTATGCGGCATAATAATAAAAATTTTTAGGTTAACTGGTACTTACTCATCTCCGTCAAAATCTTCATCAGCCATTGTGTATTTAATTTAGTTTTTCACTTGAAATCAATTAAATTAAATGTATTAAATTTTTTTTATTATTTATTTTCAGTAAAATATGATTAAAATTCACAATTGATGCTTGCGCGTAAAATAATATGCGATGTTTCGAGTAAATTCGAGAACTAATAATAAATCTATACGCTATGAGCGGTATACAAATATTTTTATGCTGCCATCTGGTGGATATTAATTTAGCTAGTTCCATTTGCCCGCGAATATTTAAATTGCTCTATTTTTATTTTAAAAATTTTTTATTAATCTTTTAAAATAAAATATAGATTTTTAAAATTTTATTTTATTTAGTAAAAAAATTTTTTACTAAATAAAAAACATCTTATATTGTTTTTGAATTATTTAACTAATAAATTATAGGAGAAAAAAATTATTTAAAGAAAATAAAAGCTCTATAAAATAATAAATGTAATTTTTCAAAAAATAAGATTTAAATTTGCGCGCGCAAGCGCACGCCTAACTTTAGATTTGCATATATTTGACCAATCACATATATTTCATCTCAATTTTATGTCAGAATAATTTTTAATCCTTAATTAATTATTAAAAAAAAAACATAAAACTTAAAATTATTATCTAAATATTTATTTTTGTTTGAATTAAAATTTTCCCGCCACTAGCCTAATTTTCAGGAACTGTAACGCCCTCTATCGCGTTCCAAGGTCAATTTAAGAGAACCTGGTAAGATAATTGATGCTCTGTTTTATCGATAGATTTTTTAAGAGATTTTTACCTGACCTTAGAAAGATAATATTAATATTATCATTAATAATAACAATAATCTAACGATTATTAATTACAAAAGTGCGCAGGCGCGAATTCCAACCACCTTGGCCCGAACTATACTACTTAATTGTTAACAACAGAGACAAGAAACAAAAAGTGGTGTTTAAAAATGGCTGAGGCTCCAGATTTGGTGTTTTTTGATCTAAGAACGGTCCACGATAATTTCGACCGAGCTTTAATTGAAGATGATGATGTTGACATCAAAGCATACCTCGAAGCTTACAATGAGCTTTATAAGTAAGAGCTTTAAAAAATTTTTTTTCAACTTAAAATAAAGTTATTTTGTCACGTCACCTTGCTTTATTGTTAACAATTAAAGAATAATAATAATATTAATGAAAATATTTAATTTTAGATTCTTTCAATTGATGGGAAGCGTCTTTAGCTTCGTGTCATCGGACTTGAAGCAGAAAATAGACGTGCTTAATGACCTGGTGATTAAAAACGATAATTATCAATCGATAAAGTCAATGATTGATTATGAAAAGGAAAATAAATTACTTGAAAAAAGCGACTATACTAATGGCGCGAGGACGTTGCTTAGATTACACCGTGGACTTGGTAATAATTTACGCTGATTAGAAAAATTAATATTTATTCAAGAATTTTTATCACTTAAAAATTTAAAATAAATTTTAATTTAATTTAAATTAATAAAAAAAATTAAGAATTTTTTTTAAACAAAAAAAAAGGTTGAATTTTTTAAAAATTCAATTTTTAAAATATAAATTAATTAAAAATTTATTTCAATTAATTTTTTTCAGATTTTATACGAGAATTTTTAAGACAATTAGGAGAATTAAAAGAAAGTGATAAAACAAGTAACTGTTGTCAGGATGCTTACCAAAAAACATTATCTAAACATCATCCCTGGGTGATTAGAAAAGCTGCTGTTGTTGCCATGTACACTATGCCTACCAGAGAAGTATTATTTAAAAAGGTAATTTAAATTATATTTAAAAATTATTTTTTAAATTAAAAAAAATTTTAAATAGCACAAGAAAAGAACAAGATGACACTGAATATCATCTCAGATTATACTCAGTGATATCTGTAGTAAAAAAAAAATTTCAGATAGTAGCTTAAAAAATTCTAGATTATACTGAGTGATATCTGGATTATACTCATTATAATCTGGATTATACTCATTATAATCAAGATTATACTCATTATAATTTGGATTATACTCATTATAATTTGGATTATACTCATTATAATCTGGATTATACTCATTATAATCTAGATTATACTCATTATAATCTTTCTATTCAAAAAATTTTTTTTCTAAATTGAATAAAATTTAAATAAAGAAAAAATTATAAAATTATTTTAATTTAAAAAATATTTAATTCCAAATTTCTTTATAGGTTTGTGGCGAAAACGTTCAACGTAATGTCGATATTCTGCCAAAAATGTTGGAAGTAACTGCCGAAAAAAAACACTGAAAATTTGTACCACCTATTAATTAATTTTACATTTTTTACACAAAAGCATTCCAGGCTTATAGTTTTTTAAAAAATTAATTATTTATTAGCATTTATACTTATTGTACGTAATTTATTTATTGCTTACAAGGTAAATTATTATTATAAAACAATGTTTGCGTTGTTGAAATAATTGATCGATGAATGTGATACAAAAGCGGGATTTTTTGGCAATAATAAATTATTTTACAAACTTAACAATCTTTATTTTGTTCTTGGCTCCTTATTTTTTTCTTTTTTTTCTGTGAAATAATTCTCTGACGTAGTTCAAAACGTCGATTAGTATTTTTTTAAAATTTAGTTTTAAAAATTTCCAACAGGTGGCGCATTGTCGCTAAATTTTCTCCCTACCAGAGAGTTAATTTTAATAAATTAAGTATTGAACAAAATTTCAAAATGATTTTATGTTATTAATATTAATTATATTATGAATATAATTATTAAATTTCTTACTTTAACAATAAAAAAAAAAAATACTTATTTAATACATCGTAGAATTGTTTCCTAATGATTCATAAAACTCCTCATTCATCAGCATGCCTAAAAAAAAAAATCAATTTTTTATTTCTGACTTGATTAATTATTTAAATATTTATATATTTAAACTTACCAGCAATAGAAGCCGACATAAAACAAACAATAGATCCACCAATGAAAGCTCTGATAGCAACAGCGGCAATCTGCTCCCTCTTGTCGGGCGCCAATTGGCCCAGGCCCCCCATCATAATTCCTACCGAGCCGGGATTAGCGAATCCGCAAATCGCAAAAGTAGCGATTCCTTCGACTCTCGGGGTAAGTTTACCCAATTTTTTGAACTCTCCTAATTTTTGATAAGCCACAAATTCATTTACTACCGTTTTGAGCCCAATAAGAGTCGCTACGTCCTCACACTGGTCCCAAGGAACCCCAATTATCCAACTCAGCGGCATAAACGCTCTAGATAACAAGTATTCGAAGGTAAAATCCGCAAAACCTACTAGTCCGCCGAGCCACGACAAAATGGCGTTGAAAAACGAAATGAAGGACACGAATGCCACTATGTTGGCTATGATTCCTAAAACTAGTGGGATTCCCGCCAGAGCTCCCTTTGTAGCGGCGTCCATTACACTAGTGTCCTCTGATTTTTGCATCGGGATATTTTTGAACGTTGTTTGGCTTTTTTCCGTCTCGGGGTAAAATAATTTTGAAAAGGCTAGTGATGCGGGTGCTGCCATTACTGACGCTGTTATCAAGTGCGCTGGTTGAGCGCCAAAACTTATGTACGCTGCTAGTACCGTCCCTGTAATTAATTAATTAATTAATTTATCAGTCATTTAATTAATTTTAAAAGGAAGTGAATTTTAATTTACCAGAAACTGAAGCAAAGCCCGAAGTCATAACAGAATGAATTTCTGAAGTCGTTAATTTATCAATATACGGTTTAATCAATAATGGAGATTCTGTCTAAAATTCCAATTAGTCATTTTTATTATTTTATAATAATTGTTCTGTTATTGATTATTAGAAACAACAAACCATTCCAAGAAAAGTATTGGCAGCAGCATTGAGAGATTCACAGACAGTTGTACTCATCACTGCATGCAAAGCCCAGCCTAATTTTACTATCACCCATTGCATGGCACCCAGGTAGTACAAAATTTGGATCATGAAGCTGAAGAAGAATATGACTGGTAATGCCTGAAAAAAATTTTCAAAGGTACAGAAATTCAATTAAATAAATGTATATGATACTAAAGTTAAAAACTTACGGAAAATGCAAAAACTTTGCTGTCTACTAGTTGGTCAGAAAAGACAAATTTTGAGCCGCTTTCCGCGTAGTTGAGAAATTTAGCGACTTTGTTTGATAAGCATTGGAATATCATTCTGCCAACTGACCAACGAATTGTTAAGATTCCAAAGCCGAATTGGAGGATTAAATTTCTTAATTAATTTTTAACTTACTATTTTTGGACCAATAAAGACTTGCAAAAATTAAGTAAATCAGTACAACAATATTTATTGCAATTACTCCGAAATATTTGATAAGTGCATTTTTATTTGAAAAGCATAATTGAAATTTTGTTTCTTTTTTTAAAGTTTGAGAATTCTGAAATAAATAATTTTTATTTTTTTTTTTTAATTGATGAAGAATAAATTTAAATTGTGAGAAAAATAAATTATCAGATAGATAAAAAGATAAATTACCTCACTGTCAATACTTTCGATGTATTTTTTTTGTTCCTCACTATTGTTTTCCTTGTAAATAAAAAACGTCATTAATGATTTATTAAAATTTTATTGATGAAAAATTGATAGTAATTAAAAAAGAGGAAAATATTTTTCTGCGTTAGTGTTTTTGTAGTTAATAATAATTAATTTAAAATTATTAATGGAAAGTTTAGATCTAATGATTATTTTTATATATTATCAATTAAAAGTTTTAAACTAATTCATTAGATCTTATTCTAATAATTAGATCTTATTCTAATAATTAGATCTTATTCTAATAATTAGATCTTATTCTAATAATTAGATCTTATTCTAATAATTAGATCTTATTCTAATAATTAGATCTTATTCTAATAATTAGATCTTGTTCTAATTAATTAGATCTGAATCTGATAATTAGATCTAATACTAATAAATTAGATCTTAGATTAATTAGATCTGGTTCTAATTCATTAGATCTGGTACTAATTAATTAGACCTGGGTCTGATTAATTAGATCTGGTTCTAATTAATTAGATCTGATTCTAATTAATTAGATCTGATTCTAATTAATTAGATCTGAATCTAATTAATTAATTTGGTTCTAATTAATTAGATCTGACTCCGATAATTGGATCTGATTCTAATTAATTAGATTTAATTCCAATTTATTAGATTTGATTCCAAGTAATTAGATCTAACTTCAATTAATTACAAAATTTTTATAAAAATTTTTTCTGGATCTTCTAAAAATATTAAAAATAATTAAAATTCTAAAAGTATTACCTTAGTAAGATCAATGGAAATTCTCAAATTATGTCCACTAATTTTCCTCTCTACCTATATTAATAAAAAAATATAAAAAGAAAAATTTATCAATGAAAACAACAAAAATTTTACAATATTTTATTTACCTCCGAAAAAGCGGGACTGGCAATTCCAGCCATTAGATATTAAATCTTCCTAATAAATATTGATAAATAACTGTAAATATAATTAATATTAATTTATAGCAAAAAAATGATATTAATAAATCATAAATATCAGCACAGATTTACAACCAGGTGAACGTACTCTCTATCAACTTAGTTATTACTATATTACCAATCAATGTCACGTGTTTCGTAATTACTTTATTGAATTACTACTTACCTACTGCACAAGTAACTCTTCAGTTAAATTTAAATCCGTATCAAACTCATTAATTATTTTTTTTTTTAAGTGAACAATAATTTATTTAATTTATTGAAAATTTTTCTCATACGCTAACAAGCCGAACGTTATTCTGAGACTGAAGAGATATACTATGATAAAATATTGTGTGTCAATATCATCATCAAGATGTCGTTAGACATCTTCAGATAAGATCTAAGTAATTTGCTGTAGATTTACATCATAATTATTTATTTTCTTCATTTATTATTATTATATTTTATTTACAATTGGGTTGGTGTGAAAATATAAAATAACTCATATCAATTTAAAGATATCAATTAAATTTAATAACTGATCAACGTGATTAAAATTATTGTCAAGGTCAATTTAATTTACTATCGATTTTAATCGTGAAAATAAAAATGATTTTTATTTTTTAAATAAAAGAAAAAAAATTTTATTCATTTTTTTTTTTTTTTTATTTTTGATGATTAGATTAGCGATAGAATTTTTTTAGATTAAGATAAATATTAATTCGTAAGTAAATAGAAATTAATTACTTGATAAAAATTAAAGATCTAATTTTTTTTGAAGATTTTTTAAGTTATTAGATGTTAGTTTTTTTTTTTCAGTAATTTAGAATTTTTTATTTGAGATTTAAATTATGGAAAAAAATATTTTGGCCTTTTACAATTAAGGAAAAAATTATAGCAACAATTTAATATATTAAAATTAAATTACCTCTTACGTGTTAATTGGAAAAAAAATTTTTAAATTAGCAAATGAATGCAAAAAGGAAATTAGTAAAATATCTAGCTTGTACCGGAAAAAACTTGATGCATTTCCGTTACAGGATCTTAATATAAAAGTACATTGAATAAAAAATGAAATTTATAATAGAGCTGTTAGTTGTAAGTCACGTTAATATCAAAACTTTATTATAAAACAGCGAAATTTAGTCTACTATTTATCGCGTTTCACTTATTCGTACTCTTACCCAGCAGTTTTAATAATTATCAGCACTTATCTTGTATTACGACTTACTTTTAGAATATATGTACATTATATATGCAATAAGAATGTCGTGGTCCTAATACGACTATTTTCCGCTACGTGACTTTAAGTAAATTCTTTTCTTCATCCTCATCGGCAAATAATTAACCTGATACCTTTTGTATTATGTTATTTAACACGCAAAATATTTACATTTTTTATTTAGACTCTTTTGTATCCGCAGCTTTTAATAGAACCCTCAAAAAGATCAAAATTTTGGCATTAACTCGCGGGACGTTAAAAAAAACCGGAAAATTTTTATTTTTATTTTTTTCTATTAAATATTTCACCCAATTTTATCATTTCACGGGCTTAGAAGAGAGCTAATGACTTAATCTTGAAGGAAAAAAATAAACGGGACCTAAAACTTCAATCAGAAAAAAGTTTTCTTTGTTAGGTATTTTCAAGGTCATCGATTTTTCCGCAAAAAATTGAATTTGGAGGTTTATTTCTGTTTAAATCACTAAAATAAGTTGCAAAAATTATTTTTCGTATGAAAGAAGTCAACTTGAAGTGTAAATAAATTTTTAAAATTAAAATTGATCCAATGGCTGGCCAAAAAAAAATAAAAATTGACCAAAAAGCCTCTTTTTTTGGTTTTCTAAAGTTTTATTTAAAGAATCTATGTTTTTGTCTATCGGCTAGACTTCTAGAATTATACTTCTAAATGAGTGTCGAAAATAGTAATCTCCCGGCGACATCTTGCGTGGGAGATTGGGACGTTTGCGCAATAACAAATACGCAATTCAAATTTTAAGTTTCAAACTAACCCAGCAAATTTTAATGGGCCTCATTTCTTATCTGATATAGTTATTGGACCCGTGTCCAGTATCCGGAGTAACTTTGATTAAATTACCATGTATATTCTCTGAATTTCCATACTGTTTTTCGGTGATAACCTCACTTTTGCTATGATTTTGCTATGCGGGTGTTCTAACCCTGAATTTAAACTAATATTACTTTTCGTTTTATAGATATAAAAATCTAATTTAATATTATTGTTGACGTAAACCACTTTTTTCCTAGAAGCGTTGAATAATTCTATTTAGACCGATTTATTTTTTTTTTTATCACTATCAAGTGAAAGTCGGGACAAATAATTAAAATTTCAGTTTTATCCAGTTTTATTTTTTTTGGATTAAATTAAATGTAATAAAAAAATTACGGCTGTATTTAATGAACCTTAAATTGTTTTTGTAGTCATTTTCAATTGTAAGGAGGTTGGTGCAACGAGCAGAATGTGTCTGCTAAAACACGAGCGCAGCAAAGCTTTATCCATTCGGCTTTGCATACATAATTATAATTAACTACCATATTTCCAAAAATAAGGACAGAATCTACTACTAGCGCCGCCTGGCGGTGATTTTCTACATTACTATAAAATACTAGGGCTTTTTCATAAAAAAAAAAAATTTTTTTGACATTCTTAAATATTTTTGAAGCCAAAAAAAATTTTTTTTTTTATAAAATTTAGTGGAGTAAATTTTAGCGGTCTTTTTCTAGACCAAATAAAAAATCAATAAATTAAATTAAAAAAGTGATATTTATATTTGCAAAACAAACTTAACGTAATTATAACATTAAACACGTCTAGACGCCAGACTGTCTGTTAATGGTTACCTCCACTTAGAAGTTAGCTCTAAAATTCCTATATGAAATCATAAATGACTCCTTCACCCGTCAAAAGGCACACGTGTCCTTTCAACATAACACAAATTATTAGCCCCATCCGTCTCATATGATATATTTACATTTACTATCCTCTACCGCTCCGCGTTTTATTATTTTCAATGATACATTACCATTTACATCCAAGATTATATCTCACAATTCGTCTAGACACCGTGGAAGGGAGGCCCTCTCTATAAAGTCCTCCATCAACTCTCCGGAGATCAATCGCATCCACTCTCTCAAATCAAAACAAACTTGATTCAAAAAAACAAAAAAAAAATATATTAAATATTTAAAAAAAATAAAAAATTCTCTAATTCAATTTTTAATTCTCAATTTTTTAAATATAGGCACTAAAAAAAAATATATATAAATACCTCTTTAATTTACCCGCGTCACTACGTACCTATACTTATGCTTTCATACTTACACCGGCGGTCTCAGTTGAGCCCAACATCTCGCACCGTCAACATTACCGTCTCCTGAAAATTTTTTTTTAATTTTTTTTATTTTTTCTAATTGTGACAAAAAATGGTGAATATTTTTTACTGAAAGTTTTAAGTGCTGTCAAAATGATCAAAGTGATAATTATCCTGACAATTGCCACGTGCGCGTGCTCAAGACCCGCGAGTTTTAATTCAGAAAAAAATCCCTTCAGCACTAAAACTCTGGAGTCAATGCTGGAGAAGGCAATTTTAAAAATAATAACTGGTGAGCTTAGCAATGGAGATTTGTTGCTTTTAAGAAGTTTGAATTACAGTTTAGAAGAAGTCCTGGAGATCCGTGAAAGAGAATTAGCTAAAAAAGAGGACAATTTTTTGTCAAGAGAAAATTTTTCCACGGAAAAATTCGACGGGGTTGACGTTGAGGAGTACAACAGGCAAGCAGTTTTGGATTATGAAAATCTAGCGAATAAAATGGAAGAAGAAAAAGAAGAAATTTTGGAAGTTGCGCCGGAAAATGATCATTTGGCTTTTGATAAGGCGATGGAGCCGCACGTGGTGTTCAAGATTAGGTTCAATGAAACGGAGGAAGATCAAGGACCAGGTGCTGATTCGGAAGCTTCTGGAGGAAGCACTCCAAGATCGGCTTTAAATTTATTTCCTGGGAATCGTTCTAATGATTCGCATGATGCTAATCTGACCAGAAGGGAGTACGAAGGCCTGGAGTGGGTGGAAGACGACGTCTACCGCGTGATTCCTGAAGCCCTGGACCAGGAGATGCTGCAGGAGCAGCCCGGGGAGGAGCAGGCTGAAGATCTTGGGGATTATGCCGCCGATCAGGAGGTTGACAATGCCAATTTGTCCGCTTACCAGCAATTGGCGCTGGCTCATCGCAGAGAGTGAGTAAATTTAAAAAATGCTTTCAAAAATCCACGGAGGAAATAAAACAGCAGTGATTACTGTTTTGCACAAACATCAAAAAAAAATTTCAGACAGTAACCATGGTTACTGGCTCAAATCTAATTTTTTTTTAAGACAGTACTGAGTACTGTTCAGAATAGTAATCAATGCTGTTTTTTTTTTTTTTTTTTTTTTTTTTTGG
>JZSA01000722.1:0-10410 GCA_000956155.1 Cotesia vestalis
CACACACCACACACACACACACACACATATATATATATATATATATATATATATATATATATATATATATATATATATATATATATATATACTGACGTACGGACACCATCGCGGGAATGGTCAGGGAAGCTTCCTCGGACCTTGAAACTTCGAGATATGATGAAAAATCGATTTTCGAAAAACAGGGTTAAACCAATAACTTCCCAATTTAAAAAAATTTTCAATTTTCTCAGAGGGAAGTTGAAAAATTCTTTGAAAGAATTTGTAGGTCATCGAATGCAATTGGCTTAGTAACTCAGAGTCGTTTATTTGCAATTAATAAATTGAAAAAAAAAAAAAAGAAAAAGACTGTTTTTTATTATAATTTCACAATTAAATGAGCATTATATAATGATATGAGTCGTGCACTTTTGGATTTTCCAAAATTTTCTTCTTATGAGGTATGAGGTATGAGGAGATATTTTACTCATGTCACTGGAGAGTGTTTTACAAGGGAGGGTTGGGAATTATTTTCTCCTCATTATTCCCTTGTTTTTTTCACATTTTATTTTCTCCGTCGAAAATAAAAATGATAGAATGATTATAAGAAAGTTCGGCATTAGTGTGTTAATGTATACAATAATTACATTAGAAAATAATATTATTTTATATTTATAGCAATAACTATAACTGATTATAATGATTTTTAGGATAACAAGCTCAAGAATTTATGTCCTGTGTGCGAGAAACACTGTCCAACTCGTTTAACAAAGCTAGATGATAATTTATGTTGGAATGGACAAAATTGTCAAAAAAGTAAGAAAATATTGAACTTATGTTATGATGTAAAAAATATTAATTTCTACGTATGATTTTAAAAATTTTCTAGTTTGTAAATGTGGTGATCGTGCTTGCAATCCGTCCAACGAATGCTGTCATCCCCTATGTTTAGGAGGATGTACTGGTTTGACAGCATTAGATTGTAAGATATGCAGAGATGTAATTTTACCTGATAACAAATGTGCGAAACAGTGTCCAGAAAATATGTATGAGTTCTTAAATCGTCGATGTATAGATGAACACAAATGTCGGAAAATGAAAAAGCCTTTGGAATCATTCGGAAATGTACGGGATTATCCATATAAACCTTTTAAAAATAGTTGCGTCATTGAATGCCCAGCAGGTTATATGGATGATGAAAGTGATGGTAAAGCTTCATGTAAAGAATGTGATCGTGCTTGTTCAAAGGTATGCTCAGGAGCAAGTGTTGATAGCATTGCTTCTGCTCAAAAACTTCGTGGTTGTACTCGTATCGAAGGTAGTTTGGAAATACAAATAAAAGGTGGCAAACACATGGTGAAAGAACTGGAAGATAATTTAAACATGATAGAAATAATTGATGGCTATTTAAAAATTGTACGAAGTTTCCCTCTGATATCTTTAAATTTTTTAAAAAATTTAAAATTGATTAATGGTTCTCAATTAGAAAACGATAAATATACATTAGCAGTTCTTGATAATCAAAACCTTCAAGAGTTATGGGACTGGGATACTCATCCACCTATTACAATAAAATCTAAAGATGGACCTGCCAAAGTATTTTTTCATTTTAATCCAAAGTTGTGTCTTCAAAAAATAGAAAAATTACGAGAAGTTGCTAAACTATCTCGATTTACAGATTTAGAAGTTGCACCAAATAGTAACGGTGATAAAGTAGCTTGTAACGTAACTGAATTAAAAGTATCTGTAACTAAAAAAACTGCTGAAGCAGCACTTATAGAGTGGAAAGCATTTGAACATCATGATCCAAGATCATTATTAGGTTACGTTGTTTATTTTATAGAAGCACCCCATCAAAATGTTACAATGTACGATGGTCGTGATGCATGTGGAGGAGACGGTTGGAGAGTTGATGATGTTGCTCCAGAATCTTCAAACGAATCATCAAATCTTATTATTACTGCTTTACTCACTCAATTAAAACCATACACTCAATATGCATTTTACGTTAAAACTTATACCATCGCCACGGAAAGATCAGGTGCTCAGAGTAAAGTACAATATTTTACAACTTTACCTGGTGAACCAAGTCAACCCAGATCTTTTACTGTTTGGAGTAATTCTAGCAGTGAATTAGTCATGTCTTGGCTTCCACCACTTCGAAGTAACGGAAATTTGACATATTATAGAATCATTGGAAAACAGGAGGTATATGATCCTAATCTTCTTGCGAAACGAGATTACTGCGATAAACGTGAGTAATTTATTTATATTAATTTTTTTCCTAATTATTACTATTATTATAATTAGTATTAATACTTTAAACATCTTTAAAAAGAAATTGTTTCGTTAGGGTGTTTTACTTTTTTATTAGACAATACATAGAAATCAATAAGATATAGATGATTCCATTTTTGTAATTAAACATACACTTTTTTGATTAGCATAATTGCATTTTTTTTAGAAATCGTTTCTGATCATGAAGTTTTGTTAAGAGAAAAAAAAATTTTTTTTTAAAGTTATGCAACATAGAGTTAATACATATTCGAGTAATTTTAAACAATAAAAAAATTTAATTTATGAAACAAGAATGTAAAATTAGTAACACAATTATTGTTACTAATTTTTTTCATTAATATAGCTTCGATTTATGGAAAAAATCAGTTAAGGAATGGTGCATCTCACTTTTTAAATGTTTCGTGTTAGATTTCTCATTATTAAATTAATTGGACTTGTAGAGGTTGGTAAATTTATCAATAATACACGAGAGAAAATGACTGTATCATATGTAACAGTTATTTTGAATCTCCCAACACTTTATAAAATTTTAGATCTCAATAAAAATTAGTTATGGAGCAAAAAAAGTAGTCAATTGAATTGCTTTGAGGTGAATTACACTCTGATAAAAAATTCATTGATTATAAAGATTTTTTCAATAAAAAATTGTAACGGTTTTGCCCGCTCAGATTGGCTCCTTAATTAATTAATTAACTAAACAAAATTGAAAACTAAAATTATTAACAAAAGGGCGCCACCAGGATTTTTTATCACCGTTCCTGGAACCGGTCCAGAGCAGAGAGCTTATCTTACAGGGAGAGAGAGTGAGGAAGGTGATCTGAAATAAACAAATTTTTATTTAACAAAATAACCGGTATTTATTTATAACAAAAATAATATAACAATGTGCACACGTTCACACTCACACACAAAAATTTTCTTAATCCCGACAATACCCTCTTACGGAGCGTCTATACTGCGGTTTCTAACTAAATCGCGCTGTCCACCGGACTCTCACGCTCTAAGATTTGGATCACTCTATTCGGCAAACCATCAACAAATAGAGTTCGTTATACACTCTTTATCACACATTACCCACACTAATCTTCACACACATATCCCACGCTTCTACACACACACACACACACACTGATTTACCTTATTTTATTTTTTTCGAATATTAAAAGAAATTGACAAAAATTTACTTTTGCAAATTATTACATTGACTCAACTATTCAGTCATTAGCTAATAATTAAAATTTACTGCATCTTTTTCAATTAATAAATTAATTTTCTAAAATCCGAATTTAATCCGACTTATAATTTTGATTAAACATTAGTCACGAGTTTAATTCTCAACATTAAAATAAATCCATTTCTTGTAGATTTTCTCAACAATTTTATTTAACGAATCTCGAACTTATAATCCCCGTTGCTAAATAAATTCTTAAGAATTTTTCACAATGACGAAATAAAATTAACAAGATAATTTTTCTGGAACTTAATTTCAACATAAAATTTCCTCGTGGGAGTTTTCCGATTAGGTAATTGAAATTTATTAAATAATAAACAATTTTCTCAGTTAAATAAAATCATAAATTTTGCCAGGTTCAATAAAACAATTTCTCAATAATTAACATTTGATAAATTATTTGCGCGCTCAAAACAGACGCCAATTTTTATGCTAGCGCGTGGTGACTTTTTGACCTTGGGTATACGTTAACTGCGTTGCACGTTTTACAGAATGCTTAACTCATCTGCGAGAATATCATGGAATTTTCTCGAAGAATTTCTATTCCATGTTATTTTATTAAATAAAACAGTTGTACGTGAATCAATTTTCTTCGATGTTCGGAATTAATTATAACTAATCAATTAATTCAATTTCATAACAATTAACACCACAAGGTCCTTGAGGAGTCCTCGGGTATAAACCCCTTTGAGGTACTCTCAACGAAACTAGCGAATAGAAAATTTCAATTAATCAATTATTGAATTATAAATGTTAATTATTGAGAAAAGTTAATTAAGTAAATTAAAATGAGAAGTGGTTTATATGAGCCGAATATATAACCCCGCGGCTCATATATAATAAAAGTCTCAATACCTTATTAAATTTTGGATAGAGAAGACTCCTTGAATCCAATGGCTTCTTCCTTGGACTTTTGGCTGGCATTCCTTTCGAACACTCAACCACTTCTGCCGGTTGGAAAAATGTTTGCTCGCACGTAAACCCCAAAATACCGCCACTTAATGCTAAATAGATCTCGAAGATCGAGACGCGCCAGTGCTGTGTCGAGTCATTACCGATATCTGGCGATTTATCGGTACAGGGTAAATTTTCCCTGTTACAACTCACACACACAAACACGCAAACACACCCATACTGTAGTACTTAAGACTACACACATAATGTGGTACCCAAATTGAAACTTATTTAAAGAGCTTTCAGATGGAGATTATGTGTGTAATCTTGAAATTAAGTCCTATTCCGCTATGCCAATTATGAAATTTGCCGTTGCAGTGGCTTTATTTTCTTAAGATTTTATATTTTTTTTCTGAAGTATACAATTCTACAAGGGAAAAAAAATGAGGCTGCCACATGATACATTTCTGTGGCAGCCACATGATTTTCATGTGGCAGGCAATAATAGTTAAAACAACAATAATAATTAAATAATGTTAATAATAATCATCTAGCTTATTAAGAGAAAAAAAAAATTATGTGGCCAGTGTATTTATATGATGAAATGGGTTCTTGTAGTTGAATTTGGTATAATTAGAAAAGTAACCTGGAGTTGTGCTTTTTTAAAGTTTCATATCATTCTCACCAATAATCAATTAATTGGAATAAGAATTAAGGCTGCATTTGAAAATTCTCTATCTCTAGATACATTATTAAGAAATGACCGTGTATCTGGTGAACTATTGACATTTTTAAAGATACAAGCTCATCCCGACATTACACTCATCAAGACCTTTTATATAAATACCCACATCAACTTTTTATGAAAGCTCTTGACGAGTGTAACATCGGAATGAGCTTACATCTCAAAAAATGACAATAATTAAGAACTGACGTTGCTATCTTGTCAACTAACGATATTTTTGAAGATATAAGCTCATTTCGATATTAGACTCATCAAGAGCTTTCATTTGAGTACCCACATGTATTTGGATACGGGGTATTCCATGCTAAATCGACCACTCTAGAACCGTGCCCCTTTAGATTTTGCTGAAAATTTTTCAGGATTTTTCTGGATCTTCGAAATTCGCTTCTTTGCGACCGAAACATTGTGTGTTGGCAGGGGCAAGTGGAACACACACCATCTGTGTATGTACAATCCATCAAAACGTTAAGTTGATGATGCTTGGTAATTATCAAATTTATTATTAATTATGAATGTGTGAATTTTTATTTAACTAAATTTCTTTTATTTTAGGTGCAAATGTTCATTCTCTTACCAAAAATACAGATGAGCCCATAAAACACTACAGCGATTGCTTAATCATCATTATATGTGAAACTCCATCGTCTAAATGTTATTTGGGTGGGTGTGAAAACTGTCCTGGGATAGATAAGTTGAGTAACATTTGATTGTCATGTTTTGAAAATGACGAAATTGAAAATGTTACGTATAAATATTGGATAACAAAAACCAAGAAGCAGTTTAGTTGGCGAAACGCTGGCTAGCGCTTTAGCCGGAAGGTTTTCTTATAAGGGTTGGAACTGCTATAAAGCGCTCCGCCCCATAATAAGTATATTTGGACTATATATTTAGTGTAATTGGTTTATTGGATCTGGATAGGTTCAAGTCCGAGGATGGAGCTCTCTGCACTCGAGAGTCTCTGGATCTACTGACTTGAATGAGCTCCAGATTAATTTTTATAAACAGATTTTCAGCCATGTTTGCAGCTCAGGTTACTCCCTGAGAGAGTCATCGAGGCCCGGGTCCCATGCTGACGCAAGATGTTTGGACTATCCGCGCCCGCGGTGACTCTCTGCCGATGCCTTATCGCGAGATTTCCGTTATTAAGCTGCTGATCAAGCCACCAGCGAAGCAACGGATATCTTTTAATGTGCATTCGGAGAATTGATCGAGATAAATTTATTTAAAATAAAATATAAAAATAATAAAACAAAATAATTTTGGGCGAAATTCTGAGAACGTAACATGTATCTTAAAAAGTTGATCCGTGGAATCGTCGATGCTTTCATAGCATGGCATAAATTCTCAACATTAATATTGATACAAAATATAAATATATTGATAATTTTAAATTAAGATTTGATGATAATTTTTTATTTTACGTGTTATCTACTGTATAAAAATAAGTCGGGTTTTCCTTCCTGACGCTATAACTCCAGAACGCACAGACCGATTTCCACGGTTTTGCATTCGTTAGAAAGGTCTCGGGCTCCGAGAGGTTTACAGCAAAGAAAATTCAGGAAAAATTTCAATATATATAGGGTATTTCATGCCAAATCGACCACTTTTGAACCTTACCCCTTTAGATTTTGCTAAAAATTTTTCAACTTTTTCTACTCGATGAAAGACGTTTTTCAGAATTATTTCAAATGTTTTTATTCAACCCAAAAAAATTTATGAAGCTTTCAAAAAAATGTCTCTTTTATTTTCAAATAGCCATAACTCTCTCAAAAATTGACCTTTCGGGACTTTTTTTTTTTCAAAATTTTTGTTTTTAATTGAATTTTTTGAAAAAATAAATAAAATAATTTAACATAATCGCTTCTATGAAATAATCGCGTTTTTGTATGAAATCGTTATTTTTTCGAAGTTCGTCGTTCTAAATTTTTTTTTTCTCAAAAAAAACTTCAATCAATTTTACAATTATCCCCGTGTATCCCAGAGTGGGCCGATTTTTCGTTTCTATTTTTTTTATTAAGTTGAAAAAAAAATTTTCAACATTTTAAAAATGCAGAAATTTTTTCTTTCATAAATATTATTTATATAACATAATTAATGTAATTATATGATTTTAAGGTATTATATTCTCCATATATTGTCCGAATTTACCATTACAACGATTAAGATTCAAATTTTAATACGTCCATACGATCGATAACCTAGGGCATTATAATTACAGACTTACCTACAGCCAGTTTACTAGAGTATGTTCTAATTTATAAAATATATACGGCTCTTTTATATTGAGATCTAAAACATAACCTATAAATCTTTTGTGCTTAACAGAGTTGAATGATATATTTTTGCCATTACGTTTGTTAAGTAAAAAAAATCTCTAGTTTATTAACATTTTCCTGATCTATTCTTTTTGAGGGTTTTTATTATTTTGATTGTACCAATCTACATTTATTGGGATAATTTGATCTCCACATTATGGCATCAAGTAAACAACGCAGTCGGTCTTGTAATCCTTTTGATTTAGAGCCCCATTTCAAAAAAATCGGTTTGCGTCCAGTGACTGAAATTATGAGAACAACGTTAGGATTAGGTGATTATTATTGATTATGTACTTCATGTCGGAGAGAAGCTACGAATATCGTTAAGCAACTAACAACTACTAGTGATGATCCTAATGTTGATGAAAGTGCCCATGAAGATAACTCTAGTGACAGTAATGAAAACAATAGTGAGACTGATAGTGACAGTCACACGACTGCTACAGATCTTCCGTTATCATTACGTAAGTTTTTCAAATTGTTTAAACGTTCATTCTCTAAATTTCTAGCAATTACATGTTTTATTTTTTTTTTAAGGTACTATGTCGTTTAATAGCGAACCCAAAGATTCACAATCAAGCTCGGCATCCCAAGTTAGCGTTGCAACTCAATTACCTGAGAACCGATCGATGATGATGGTGAAAATTTTTGCTCCTTAATTAAAATGCTGCATGACAAATTTAATGATAAAGAAATGGAAAAATCTTTAAAAATACAAATCGTAACATTATTACCTGAAAAATATAGTAAAAGGCGTATTTGCGAAACCATGAATACATCAAGACACTTGTCACGAGTAGCAAAAATGTTGGTTGAAGAAAAAGGTCTACTTTCAACACCTGAATCGAAATTAGGTATAAATAATATAAAATTTATGGTTTAAGTAATTTATGGTATATAACTTAAGACTTAATTACTTGATATTTTTTTATAGGGAGGATAATGACCGATGAAGTGAAAGTAAAAGTTGAAAACTTTTATAACGATGATGAGTATAGTGCTCCGATGCCCGGTATGAAAGACTTTGTTTCAGTTCGAAGTGATGATGGTAATCGAGTACACGTCCAAAATAGACTTGTCTTGTCTAACTTGAAAGAATTATACCAATTTTTTCGGGAATTAAACGCTGCAGAGAAAATTGGATTTTCGAAATTCGCTTCTTTGCGACCGAAAAATTGTGTGTTGGCAGGGCAAGTGGCTTGATAATTATCAAATTTATCATTAATTATAAATGCGTGAATTTTTATTTAACTAAATTACTTTTATTTTAGGTGCAAATGTTTATTCTCTTACCAAGAATACAGATAAGCCCATAAAACACTACAGCGATTGCTTAAGCATCATTATATGTGAAACTCCATCGTTTAAATGTTATTTGGGTGGGTCTGAAAAGAGCGTCTTATAGTAAGGTCTTCTTGAAATAATTCACGCAAATAGCTAGGTTTACCAATTTCTAATAATTTATAAAAGTAACAGCACGTAAAGTAGATTCGACGACTCTTTATCGAGAGCCATCCCAGTTCACGTCTATAAGGCGAGACATGTTCATCTCGTTTTAAGTTGAATATGAAGCGTATTGCTGAATTTAAAGAACGTTGAAGTTTGTAGTTATTTTTATAAGTTTAATTTAACAGTACAATACAGCAATAATCAATTAATGGTAAAATAGTTGCTGATACAAGTAATTTTTTAATTAATAAAGTGGAAAAGTTTCTACGTAGTTTCAGGCTATATAATGCCGAATTGATTTTACTTATAGTTTTTGAGACGTGTAAGTTCCACGATAAATTACACATAAAATGAAGTCCAAGGCACTTGGTTGATTCAACATATGGGAGAGGTAAACCATCAATTCCAAGCTTCGGAATACCGTCTCGCAACAGAGCTTTTACCTTGTTATTTGATCCTATTTCCATTGCTTTAGTTTTAAGTAGATTTACTTCTAACCCATTATCTCTAGCCTAATTAACTACTGCTTGAGCATCAAGGTTCAACTGTCTAGTGGCTTCATGAATTTGATGACTATAGCAATGTAAATAAATATATTTGTCATCAGCAAATGAACCATGATTTGTGTAAGCAAATCGTTTAGCTGCAGATTTCATAACTAATAAAAATAATATGGGTCCAAGAACAGACCTTTGAGGGACTCCAGAAGTTGTTGCTTCAAACCCAACTGGCTTACCATCTTCATCAAGTACAGCTTGAGATCTGTCTGATAAGTAGGACAAAAACCACTTAACTGTCTCAGGAAAAAATCCTAATTCAATCAAGGTTTTTATGATGATTTTATGGTCAAAATAATCGAATGCTTTAGTCAAATCAAAAAAGACTATTAGAGTTAATTGATTGCTATCCATGGCTCTAGAAATATCATCAGTTAGTTTTAATAAGGCAGATTGAGTACTATGATGTTTTCTGAATCCTGATTGATATTTATCTAAAAAATTATTATCCTCAAGATATGTAACTACTTGATTAGCAATTATTCTCTCAAAAACTTTACTTAGATGTAAAGTATTAGCAATAGCTCGAGTATCAGAAACAGAAAGCGGTGGAGACGTCTTGTTCAATGGTTAGATGAAAATTGCCTTCCAAGCTTGAGGGAAGATAGAAGTATTTAGAGGTCTATTAAAAAGCTGTGTAAGGAAGATCGTTATCTGGGGAATAAAGTTTGTTAGCCGATAAAGATTTAATTCATCCGGACTTTTACCCTTAGATTTGCTGAGAGTGAGATGAAGAGCTTTCGTGACATCTACAATGTCAATCTCTGTCCATACAAAGGAACAATTTACTAGACTACTATGAGACGATTCAATTTCTTCAAAAGTTTGTAACGGAGTGGTTTATTATCCCGCTCAATCGCAGCCTTAATTCTTAACAGATGTCAATTTCCAATATGTCGAGACTATTGTAAAATAAAATGATTTAATAGCGAAAAAAAATTA
>JZSA01000723.1:0-20848 GCA_000956155.1 Cotesia vestalis
AAAAACTACACTATAGAGGTAAGCCTTGCTCGCTTACTGTAGACTCTTGAGGTAATTCTTCTTCTTCTTCTTCTTCTTCATCGCTCAGTGGTTGGAAGTGGACTGTATCCCAGCTCTCCTCGCTGCCTCCTTTTAAACAGTCTGGTGATTGGAGAGGGGGTTAGAGTAGGTCAATGCATTGGTCCGGCAGCTCCGATGGACTGAGTGGGGGTTTCGAAGGTGCCGGTCCAATGGGGATTTAGAATAATTCCCCACTAGAATGATTTTCTACTAGCTCTCTCGTCATGGTCCGCGCTTTTGTCAGTACCTGATTAAGATCCTAATCATGACTGGCTTTCTAGTGTTAGGGGTTTTTCAACAAGGGAAAACCGTACCATTTATCCGAAGTTGCTTGTCAATTAATTCACTCTCTCTCACTCATAACCCAAACCGAAATTAAAACAATTTGATAAAATTTAATTAACTGAATTAATAATCTTAACTAGCGATTATTTTCAACACCATGTACTTAATAATGCTAGGAATGTGACCTTGAAATTTCACACGTGTAATAAAATTATACTGCGTAGTAACCAAATTTTACAACCACTTCTTATCAAATTAACAACCGATTAAATTTAATAATTAAATTATTTATTATTACAATAGTTTTCTTTCTATATTTTGTATTTTACATATTTTATCACAAACTTAACAAACTACTATGTATATTCTGGTTCTATGCACAGGTGTACTGCACCTCGATAAATCGTGCCGGAATTTAAACTAAACTAAAATAAAATAAATAAATAAAAAAAAATTAACCGAAAATTTATCCACAATTAATTGAATAATTAAATAAATTCCATTGTCAGAACAACGCGTAAAAACTTATCAAAAAATTCACCTCAAGGTCAATCCAATAATTTTCTGGGTATCGGACCACAGAATTTTCTAGCAACTAATAATTAAATTTTTCCCACAATCAATTAAATTATAAAATCAATTAAATTAACTAAATAATCAAAACCTTGCCAGAAGAGGAAGTTAGACCGGGTAAAAACCAAAGTCAATTTTTCGCCCACGAGACATAACCACATACCTTGCAAAATTCAAAAAAAAACAGGTTAATTTGCAGATGTGCATGTGCTTGTAAACAAATACAAGTCTGTGCTGCTCAGATGAATAAAGAAAAGAATTTGAAACACCATGTTGTAACTAAAATGTTTAATGAAATGAATTAAAAGTGAACAGCGATAAGCTGGCGATTTCGCTGGAGATCGCGTAAAAGAATTGCTCCCGGTCTCACTGGTAATTTTGCCGAAGATCACACTGACGGTCTTTTTACAGGTCTCTCTGGAGGTCACGCTAGAAATCTTGCGGACGGTCTCGCTGGAGATCACGCTGATAGTTTTTCTAGAGGTCTCGCTGTCGGTATTACTGGAGGTCGTTTTACTGAGAGTTGTGCTAATGATATGGCAGCCAGTCTAGCTGGTAATTTTGCTAGCGATCACAGTGACGGTTTTGCTCGAGATCACGCTGACGGTCTTTCTGAAGGTCTCGCTGGTGATCACGCTGACTGTATTTCTGAAGGTCTCACTGAAGATCACGCTGACGGTCTCTCTAGAGGTTCTACAGGAGATCACGCTGACGATCTCGCTGGAGATCACGCTGACGATCTTTCTGGAGGTCTCGCTGGTGATTACGCTGATGATCTTTTTGGAGGTCTTGCTGGAGATAACGTTGACGATCTGTTTGAAGGTCTCGCTGACGATTACGCTGGTGGTTTTGCTGGAAGTCACGTTGGAGGAAAATTTTGAGTGCGAATTTCATGCAAATTTCATTATGCAGTGAATTTCATCTGAAAATAAATAAGTTATTCTACTAATGTTGTTATAAATGTTCATGTGATATTGCGATAATCTTATCAAACTAGATTTTATACCGTTCTCTCAGGAGAAAACATTATGAAGGAAGGTTCATGGATAAAATTTAATTCACATTGAAGGTTAGGAGTTGCCCACAATCGTTTAGCATTAGTGACAGCAGCTGTATCAAGATCAAGTTGCTCTATTACAACTTGGACTTCTTCGAAGTGTTCGCTGTAGTATGACACTGCTTTCAGCCACTCTCCCCACCTGGTAACAATAGGCTTGGGAGGTAAAGGGATATCTGAAGCAAACTGCTGAAATAAGCGTTTTCTGCTTGGCGACTTTGTAAAAACAGCTTTCGTTTCAGCAATGACATCATTAACAAGCCCATAGGTCCCACGGATCTCTTCAGCAACACGATGTGATCCATGAGTCAAGCACGTGACATGAACAAGCTTCACATAATTATATGTTCCTTTAAGCAACCACCCTGCAGCCTTCATGTATGGTGCTGCGTCTGAAACAAACAAGAGCACTCTTTCTCTCCTGATCCCACGAGGCCAAAGTTTCGTCAAAGCAGACTCTGTAAATTCAGCAATTGTCTGACCATTTGCTCGAGAGATTTTAGTGCAATGAATGATTATTGGTATGCCTGGTGTATCATCAATAAGTGGCGCAACAATGGCTGTGGTGATCAATCTGCCTAATGAATCTGTTGTCTCGTCAACAGATACATAAATTGGATGGTCACCTACTTCGTCCCGAACTGGTTGCAATTTTTTTTTTCATGCACTAAGTCAGTGTAAGTTTTTCGCAATGTCGATGGGTCGGGCATTTTTCTCTTCATGTAAGTTTCCATAAAGTCCACAAATTTGACACAGTTAAACTTATCACAAGGAATATCAGCAGCCATTAATGCTTCCGCTAGGTCGTAACAAAAGGCATGTTTTCTTGACGGACATGCAGCTTTAGCATCTTCTGTAGCGTCAGGATCAACGGTTTGTAATTCTGTTTCGTAGGTGTGTCTGAGAAAAATGATGGCGCTCTACATTTTTTTCAGTGATGTGATGTAAATTAACGGTGCAATACTTGCAATAAAGATAATTGCCATCATCATGAATAACAAGATTATGAATACCATTAGGTATTATCAAAACTGGTCGAATGAGGTATTATCAAAAAATAACGCGATAACTTCAAAGAAATAATAACTAACAGTCACAAACTGATTCGCAAATACAATAATAGAAATAAATTCACAGAAACACAATAGAATTAACGGTTCCGTTTATTTTGGCAAATATAAAATCGAAAAAATACCAGACATTGATTTTCATTGACAGCTATCTGACAGTTTGACATTCAATAAAATGAAGCAAACTTATACATTTTTTGTATGAGTAGAACAATTCAAAAATAGAAATTAAAACTTTAAAATTTAATTATGTATTTTTAACGAGCTGTAACTCCGAGGAATATGATCATACAGCAAAAAAGAACAAATTGTAGCCCCAAGTGTTTAGATTTCAGATCTGAAGATGAAAATTTTTTATCATTACTGGGTCTGGAAAAATCCTTAGGAAACTACCAATTTTTCAAAATTTTTTCTTGTCTAAAAAAAGATCTGGGGGCCTTAAAAAAATTTTTTTTCATTGTTTCTTTCAACAGCTTTTTTAGAAAATTCAATGCTCTTTAATTTGACGTGATAAGAAAGCCTGTACAATAAGGTGCCGCGGAGTTATAGTCAATCAAAGTAAAAAAATACTTTTTAAATTTGACAATCAATAACTCTGGGAATAATGATCGCATGGAAAATCAATGAAGGGTTCTGAAAACTTCACGATATTATCTATAAGATATCGTGGATAGCTTTTGTCGAAAAAATTTTTTTTTAATTGAAAACTTTAACTGAAAAAACGACAAAAATTCGCATAATTAAGGATATTTGGATAACTTGGTTTAACTTTGGGTAAATGGATGAACGGAGGATATCGTCAGTAATTTTCCAACCTTAGTGTCCCCAGAGATCTCTGAAAAATTCAAAGTGCTGTGATTTTTGTTTTCATAGTGTCCCAAAGCTTTAAATTCGTTGTTTTCGCAAAAATCACCATTATAAGCAATTTTTTGATCCTTATTGATTTATTCGATGAAAAAAATTTTTTTTTCAAAAAAATTTTCATTTTTCAAATCAGAGAGATTGCTCTGATTAAAAAAGAGAATTAAAAATAATTTCTCCATGCTAAACGCTCATAAGAGAAAGAATTGGAAGGATTAAAAATAATTAAAAACGATTAAAAATCAAGTTATTTCTAATTCTTTTGGATCCTTTTGTTTTACGAGGGTGATTTTTTAAAAAGTTTAAATAAAAAAAACAACTTTTTTTTTAGAAAATTTTTTGTTTCTAAAATTATTTTTTTGAACTTTTTTCTTCAAATTTCGTAAAAAATCAATCTCTAACTAAAAAAAGATTTGTAACAGTTTTACCTGTTCAGGTTGGCCCTTAATCAATTGAAGAATTAAACTAACAAAATTAACAAAACAATATAATCATCAGGGCGCCACCAGGGTTTTTAATCACAGTTCCTGGAACCGGTCCAGAGCTGAGAGATCTTTATCTTAGGGTAGAGAGAGTTGAGGAAGGTTGCTGCTGAATGATAAATAATTAATTAACAAGATATCGATATTTATTAAAAATAAAAATTAACAAAAGTACCTATTAAAGATTAATTAAATTTCACTCACGCACTCACACTATAATTAATTAAAACTTATAAACTACAGCCTAACTGTCGGCTGACCAGGACAACTTAAAACTATAGACTAACTGTCGGCTAACCAGGACCAACGAGTCTCTCTGCGCAAAGACTGCAGTGCGACAGAGACCGTCTAGCCTAACTATAATTCATTCTTTTATTTTTCTTTTTTTTCGAATTGTGATTAATGTTATTAGAAATAATTACATTTCTATTTTTCGATTTTAAATGCCTTTTGGTTTTTGACTCCATTTGATTTTTTGGCATTTTTACAAAAAATTTTCCAATAATTAGTCGTTGTATAATAGTCTGAAATTTAATATAAATAAATATTTACATTATTTTTGAAAATTTTATTTTATTTACTTAAATAAGTCATGTAAAAAATTAGCTTGAAAAATCAATATTCTAGCATTATTTTTAGGTTAGATTTATAAGTTTATTTAAATTAATATGATATACTTACTTAAAAATAATAATTTAAAGCTGTGTACATTTATGATATTTCACACTACATGTGTGCACTGTTTTTTCATTAATTATCAATTTATATTAATAAAAATTACGGAAACTAACCTCTGTCTTATCAAACCGGGACAATAGATAGAACACATGTGTCCGTGTTGCGTGATACACCGAATAAAGTGTCTCATATGTCCGGACATTCAAGCACATAACTGTACATATTCTGAGACAGCCGATAATAAAATATTTTTGTAAAAAATAACACAAAAATACATGCATAGACGAGAAATCTGACATTCATTAGCTTTTAATTGGGGTATAATACATTTATAGATATCACAAAAACAATGTTATTCGGTTTAAATGAATAATTCTATGGTCATCATGGATTCTTTCTTTTTAGTTGTGAATTTGAGTGCGGATTTTGAAACCAGCAATTAGAAATTTTTTTTAAAAAATATCTAATAAGTAAACAGCAAAATTTGTTGATTATTTTTGCAGCTTAGTAAAATATGTATTAATAAAAAATTTTATATTTAAGTACAGTTCAGAGATTTTTTTTTTTCGTATATTTCAGCTCTGAATCATAAATACGGACATTGTCTAATGATGGGTACTTTTACCTTACATGTATTTGAATTTTTTCGGTTCGAATTGTTTAGGAGCTACTCACATTTGGATACAGAAAAAACACTATAAGATGTTTTGCCATCGGTAAGAGTGAGAGAAAGCATTATAAAGTATAGGCAAAGTAAGGGTACAGACTACCCACGATCTAGCTGCACTGCTCACACCAAATTAGAAAGTTGCACACGATAGTTTTCGCACCAAAAACGTAACGAGGTCATTCGTTCGGTAGATTTTACTCCTCACATTTTTCTCATACCAGGCGACTTATATCAAAGAACCGATTCTTAAGGAGTAAACTCCAAAAATTATTAATGACGGGCACCGAGCGCTGTCGGTACAGCGCGCTACCGCGCGTCACTGACTTATCTTTAGATCTACTTAGTAATTATGAATAAGAAACAATGCTTAGTTTTTTCTAATAAAAATGTTAATTAATTACATAAAATAAATAAAATATTTTTTGATCAATAAAAAAACAAAGAAATTAAACATATTATAATGTTACAAATATATCCATCTTGCATTTATTTTTTTTTTTAACTTTGTTTGGGATAATTTTTATGTCCATGGAAAAAATTTTACATTCAAGTGATACATTATTTACAGTTTTGAAGTGATGATACTGGCGTGTATTTTTAATCGTTACAGATTGCTCATACCTCGATTTATAATTTTTTTCATGAGAGTCATGATGTGCTTAAGTGCAGAAACCAAAATTAATTTTTTTAAATGACTTCTCAGCCCATTCAAATAATGAACGCGACTGCCATCATCAGATAAATAGAAATCTCGAATGTGCTTAAGTGTTTCATTTTTCAGAATTTTTCCTTTCTTAATTCTAGGTTGTGATGCAAAACCTCTTTCTTCCGTGATTTTTGTGGCCGTTCTCACCATTCGTTTGGAAACTTTAAGTTCTCTTCTCATCATTTTTTTTGACCATTCCGGGGGAAGCGTGGTTAAAACTTGAATTTTATCAGCCCTACTAGTTTTATTGTAAAAAGCAGATTCAAAATTATTAAACAAAAGGTCATTTGGATTATTTACGTCATTTATATGGCTGTTATTATTTGTTATTTTACTCACAACACTTCTTAAAACTTTTTGACAATCTGTGGCACTTGATACTCGCTTGACCTTGATTGGAGGTTCGCCAATTTCCGATGATAATTCATTAACTTTATCAATTTTTAACTTCTTGCCTACCAAGTCGCATGCAAAAAAAGGGGCTTTTTTTTAACATCTTTAATGACATTGTTTGATGATTCAGTTTCGTTGAGATCAATACATTTATTGACCGATAAATCACCAAGAATTTCAGATTTTCGACCCAAATAAATAGCTCTTGCACATAAATTACACATATAATTCCCAATAAAATCTTTAAAATCATGAGCGCGGTTTTTTGTAATTAAAACTCGATTCTTAATCATTTTTTTATGATTTTTTTTATTAAACGGATTACAGCATTTATTCACGCCAGCCATGATAGATCAGAAAAAAAATTGTAAGCACCAATCGAATTCAAAACACCAATACAATTTCAAACAAATTTGAAATAAACCAATTAGATTTAGATCAATGGAAACTATTAAACACAAATTTATTAGATTGAAATTCTTATCTTCAAACTTTATTCACTATTGTATTTATAAACGGATTTAACAAATGAACTGATATGGCTTGTGATAATCTTATGTTATTCACGTATACATGTAAAATAACAAATGAAGGAAATAATTGAACGCAATTTTTTTTGTTTTTTAATCTCAAACTGGAGGAAAGTTGGGTAACTAGTAAAGTTTACATTTCTTATTAAAAATTGACAATAATGTTTAATATCTGAAATAATAATAAATAGTTGAATTCTTAAGAAACAAAAAGAAGAATACAACAAGAGAATACTGCTAAATTTTTTATAATTATCCTTGTTTTCTTATCAATACAAAAATATTTTATAAACTAATTTCGTATAATTTTTTTAAATAAAATCATTAAGTGAATAACATTTTAATTGAAGAAAAAATTAAGTATTGTTTCTTATTCATAATTACTAAGTAGATCTAAAGATAAGTCAGTGACGCGCGGTAGCGCGCTGTACCGACAGCGCTTGGCGCCCGTCATTAATAATTTTTTTTTTGTTTAATCTAATCGCGAGCACTCAAATTTTTTTATGGATTCTGTTTCTTAAATGTTTGATGCATAATACCAAAAAAAAAAAATTTCGATTTTTAAGGGAGAAGTCATTGAAATTTTCATTTGTTAACTTAAAAGTTAATTAACAATATGAAAATAAATCAATAATTCAAACTCTTATTTATTTTATTAAAATACAATTATTCAACTATAAATCCCGAAAATTTCATTAGAATATCTCCAACAGTTTTTTAATTATCGATTTTTTAAATAGAAGTCATAAAAATTTTCATAAAAAAAAACAATTATTGCTAAAATGAAAATGATTAAAAACTGTTTTGGAGATTAATTCTTTATATTGAATGCTTCACGAAAAAATACTAATACCTGAATTCGATGATCAAGTGGAAAATGGGGAGTCCACTTGACGTGATTAAGCTCTGAGTTATTTGAGATTAAAAACTGTAATTGAAGTGAAGAAACGGACAAGATATGTCATGCGTTAAAAAAATAAGAAATTGAATTATATGTGAAGCCTGACTTTAAGATTATGTGCAAAAAATAAAACAAAGTTGAAATTAATTTGTTATTTAATATTTCCGTGTCATACATTCAATTTTTCAACAATCAATATTATAATACTATGTATTTGCATAACTTAAATTTATTTCAAAATTGCAAAAAAAAAAAAAAAAACTTTTTTTTTTTTAATTTCAAAAGTTTTTTGAAACATGTTTTTTGAAAAAAAACACCCTCCTGAAGATTTCAGAATCTTATAAGATCAATACAAGGTATTATACAAAATGAAAAGACCATTCGGCAGCCGAAATGCAAGTTGATTTCTCAAATGGAGAAAATTTATTTTTAATAAAATAATATCAATACTAATAAAGTATAAATTCATTCATTGATTAAAGACAAAATTCAATAATAAATTTAAAACTATTCAGATCTCATTTTGTTCAAAAAATTATCTTGTAAAGAAGTAGATTGTTGCGTTCCCAAATTTTGGGTGTAATTAATTTTATTTAATATTTTAAGTCCAAATTTTGACCTCATTAGAAAGTCGATAGACTCCAGGTGGGTCATGTCATTGATTCTTCTGCGAAGTACATTTTATGATAATAGAATTTAATTTATAAAATATAGTTTAATATTTAACTTTTAAATTACCCGCCTACAGGTAGGTGATGGATAGAGTGCCTGAACGCTAGCACTCTCGGCGATTTCACTAGGGTGAAAACAGCTCATAAGCGCTCACACCCTGGGGGTAATAATTTGGATATTTTGTGGATACTATACCTGAACGCTGGCTAGCGCTCTAGGTGAAGGAACCAGGGAACGCTGAAAAGCGCTCTCAACCCTGGGTTAAGGTTTTAATAAATTTCAATAATTGTTTAACAATTTACAAAATTTATTATTTAGGAGTTGGCAGGCTCAGCCTCGGACCGGCAGAGATTGCTCCTCTGCTAAGTCCTCGGACTGACTGTTTCAGATGAAGTCTGAAGACAGAATGAGTGTTTTATAATTATTACAATAAGTTTTTATAATGTTAGAAACAACAATTTCCAAATAACTCAGAATTTTGAAACCGGATGATATTAGGATCGCGGTCTACCTAATACTCGGTTTACTTCTCCTCTTTTGATTTAATTTGATTATTTAATCGACAAGAGTTATTTATTTAATTAATCAAGATTCGATAATATTCGTTAGTTTGAACTGAGTGATTTTCATGGGGAGTAATTTTCATTATTTTGGAAATATTGTGAGTTAGTTGCAACTGATGACTGAATATTTTAATTGAGAATTTTTAAAGTTAATTTAATTTGTTGAATTTGTCATAAACTATAAAATAAAGAAAAGTCATTACAAAGAGTGGGTCATGTTTGTGAAGATTGGTACGGGTCATGTGTGTAAGCTGCAGAAGTATCTGGGTCTATGTTGCCGTCACTAGGCTGTGACTTTTGTAGCTGTGTGTAATAACGACCCCTCGTACATTGCAGTCTTTGTGCGAGGTGTTCCGTTAGTAGTAAGTAAGACTTCTAGTTAGCCGTAAGTTAGGCTATAGTTTTAAGTTGATTATTAGTAAGAGTTCTGGTGAGCCGTTAGTTAGACTAGTGTTAAATAGTTAGTTCTGGTTAGCCGTTAGTTAGGCGATAGTTTTTAAGTGATTATAGTGTGAGTGTGTGAGTGCTTAATTGTTAATTTTTTTTATTGTTAATAAATACTGATCAGATTATTAATTAATTTTTTATCATTCAACAGCACCGTCCTCTACTCTCTCTAACCCTAAGATAATTTTCTCAGCTCTGGAGCGGTCCCAGGAGCCGTGATAATAATCTGGTGGCGCCCGAATAATTATTCTGGTTTTGTTTGTTCATTTTTACTTTTGTTTATTAATTACTTAGAGGCCAATTGGACAGAGAGAAACTCTGTTACAAAATATTATTTTAAAAAAATGTTTACAAAACATGCATTAATTCTTTTTTATAGTTTAATTTTCAATTTTCTCCAATTCTGATGAGTAAATTTTTTGAAACGAAATATTCTCGTTTTTTAGGTAGTGTTATATCCGGCGTTGCCTCATACAACACACAGGGTCTCTTCTTCCACGAAAAGTGTAGCGCTTGCACCACTCTGACAACACCTCGATTAAGAAATGAGCACACTGTCCACGTTCTGCAAAATTTGCATTTTTAGACCAATAACAAAATTTAACTCCTTTGTAACAGGGTAAATTTACCCTGTACCGATAAATCGCCAGATATCGGCAATGACTCGACGCAGCACTGGCGCGTCTCGATCTTCGGGACCCATTTAGCATTAAGTGGGGGTATTTTGGGGTTTACGTGCGAGCAAACAATTTTCCAACCGGCAGCAGTGTGGCCAGATCGCGCTCGTTTCTTACCCCCACTTTGTAGGACACTCTCATCTGACTACATTGAAAACGGTACAAAGTGGGGGTAAAAAAATCGCACGATCTGGCCACACTGACCGGCAGAAGTGGTTGAGTGTTCGAAAGGAGTGCCAGCCAAAAGTCCAAGGAAGAAGCCATTGGATTCAAGGAGTCTTCTCTATCCAAAATTTAATAAGGTATTGAGACTTTTATTATATATGAGCCGCGGGGTTATATATTCGGCTCATATAAACCACTTCTCATTTTAATTTACTTAATTAACTTTTCTCAATAATTAACATTTATAATTCAATAATTGATTAATTGAAATTTTCTATTCGCTAGTTTCGTTGAGAGTACCTCAAAGGGGTTTATACCCGAGGACTCCTCAAGGACCTTGTGGTGTTAATTGTTATGAAATTGAATTAATTGATTAGTTATAATTAATTCCGAACATCGAAGAAAATTGATTCACGTACAACTGTTTTATTTAATAAAATAACATGGAATAGAAATTCTTCGAGAAAATTCCATGATATTCTCGCAGATGAGTTAAGCATTCTGTAAAACGTGCAACGCAGTTAACGTATACCCAAGGTCAAAAAGTCACCACGCGCTAGCATAAAAATTGGCGTCTGTTTTGAGCGCGCAAATAATTTATCAAATGTTAATTATTGAGAAATTGTTTTATTGAACCTGGCAAAATTTATGATTTTATTTAACTGAGAAAATTGTTTATTATTTAATAAATTTCAATTACCTAATCGGAAAACTCCCACGAGGAAATTTTATGTTGAAATTAAGTTCCAGAAAAATTATCTTGTTAATTTTATTTCGTCATTGTGAAAAATTCTTAAGAATTTATTTAGCAACGGGGATTATAAGTTCGAGATTCGTTAAATAAAATTGTTGAGAAAATCTACAAGAAATGGATTTATTTTAATGTTGAGAATTAAACTCGTGACTAATGTTTAATCAAAATTATAAGTCGGATTAAATTCGGATTTTAGAAAATTAATTTATTAATTGAAAAAGATGCAGTAAATTTTAATTATTAGCTAATGACTGAATAGTTGAGTCAATGTAATAATTTGCAAAAGTAAATTTTTGTCAATTTCTTTTAATATTCGAAAAAAATAAAATAAGGTAAATCAGTGTGTGTGTGTGTGTGTGTAGAAGCGTGGGATATGTGTGTGAAGATTAGTGTGGGTAATGTGTGATAAAGAGTGTATAACGAACTCTATTTGTTGATGGTTTGCCGACGAACTTGACTGAATCGGATGTCTCTCTATAACTTCAACTTGGACTGGTGCAGCTTCTTTGGACGTCGAAGTGGCGGAAACGACTATCGTAATTTTGGTCTTTACTTATTCCTTCACTGAGCGGATCACTGAGAGGATAGCTATACGTCGAACTTCACATGGGGTGATTGGAGTTTCTAGGACCTTGGTGGTCCTGTCTGATGCTGGAGCAGATTGTTGTAAGAATATTGCCTTAGGTTTTACAGTTGGTTGATCTGCTTATCATCTTCCCCGATGATTATAATCTACAGTTGGTGGGACTGCAGTTTTTTTTTGCTCACGGGAGCCGGTATTTTCGGTGGAACAACTACTCCATCAAGGTCCATATTTATGGAGTCCTATAGACGCTTCCTTTTTTTCGCCCGTTCCTTGATGAGGGCTAATCTTTCTTCGGGAGTGGTTGGTGTCGTAACTGGCCTCTCCTCTATTTCTTTTTTCTTCCCTTCTTTTCTGATTCTCACTTTCCTTCTTTATTTTGAGACTTTAATCCTCGATTGAACTTGTTTTACTAGCTGCTGTTCAGCTTTCATTTTCTCCTCTACTACTCCTAGTACCGTTTGAAATCTGTCGATAACTTCTCCTTAACTCTCTTCCTTCATTAATTGACCGAAGTAACTACAATTGTTTTACATACCAGCGCAAAATTAAATACAAATAAAAATAATAAACAATAATCAACATAATCTGAAATATATTAGAACGATAAATATTTAGATTGATTAATAATAATTGTATCTTGGTATTTTACTAATTTTAATAGAATAAATCTATGATAATGCACGGGATTTTTGTTTGGTTAAAGAGTCTAAGATCCTTTACATGTACATTAGGTGTCTCTGTATCATGCTTAATCTCAAAAACATTAGGACTAATGAGTTTCGTAACAATAGAACCAACGCAATATTTCTCGGCAAGTTTAGCAGAAAAATGATCTATGGCCGAAGATAAGTGATGCTCACGCCAAGCCCTTTGTCACCAATCTTAGGATACTAATCAACATGTTTATCATTATAATGCTATCTCTGTTTAGTGAAAGCCCTAGCTAAATTAAGATGAACCAGATTTATTACTTTCCTCAAAATCTTTAAACTCTTTAAGTGATTATAATCCTCAAGTAATTGACCACCTTCGCAGGTTGCGCAAAGGATGTTTGGAGGAAGTATATCACTGCCATAGTTAAGATAAGCGGGGGTGAATTGGGTTCCCTTGCGACTTTCAAATCATTCTGAAATCAGTCTGAAAAAATCCTGGAAACATTATGGAATCATGATGGTTCCAGAGTGTTTCCAGAGTGGTTTTGTGCCTATTTTCCAGCATGAAACCAGAGTGAACCCAGACTAAAGCCAGAATAGAATCAAATCAAAAAAAACCGTCACGCTCGGGAATCGAACCTGGGACCGGACGCTTGAAAGACTAATTCTTTACCAGAGAAAGTGAGTAATCGCGGTCTCATTACGAAAAAATACTGGTATTAAACAGAAAAAAATTGATTATCTAATATTCCAAAGACACTATTGGCTTATTTCTTCTATAAAATTGTTAATACTTACAAGTTCAGGTTCGTTTTGAGGTAAGGATGACGTATATCCCCATGGATGTAAAAAGTACTGAAAATTTGAAATTTTTTTCTTAATAATAATAATAATAATAATAATAATAATAATAATATTTGATACTGAATTAGATTAATTTTGACAGGATTATAAAGTATTTTTATAACTTCACTGATAGATCAAAAACTGATCATATAACAAAAATTTATTTAAAAAAAAATAGGAAAACGGTTGACCCCAATGGCCATTCCTGCAACTTCCCGCTAATTCCATACTTAAAGCGCCCAATATTGCACTTATTACGTTTTTGAGCTCTTCGAGCTCACAAATATTATTTTCGTGTCATTTTGAGCTCTCCGAGCACACACACACATACACACACATATGCGCGCGGACATAGTGACATCCTCAGGAAAATGGTAAGAATTACTTTCTAGGACCTCAAAACGAGGAGATCTGATGAAAACTTGATTTATACACATACATACATACAGATATACGGACATCATCGCGGAAACATTCGGAGAAGCGTCCTAGGACCTAAAAACGTCAACTTTCGTTGAAAAACGGGGTGAAACCAATAACGTCTCAACTTTTCAATTTTTTTTTTTCGCGGGAAATTAAAAACAAATAAAAAAAACAAACCTGTCCGTATGAATGCAATGTTAAGTAAGCTTTAATAGTATTGTTATGGGCCAAAACATAATTTCTCAGAGCCTGTGTTTCAACTTCAGAAAATGGTTTAGATCCAGCATATATCTCAGAACAAGGATTATTCGATGCTCCTACAGCTGAAAAAATATTCAACGGAAAATTTTTAAAACTTGACTTTTAATTTAAATATAAAAAAAAATAGAAGTAGGTAAAGGAATAAAATATATTTACTCATCCATTTCAATTCAAAGTTTCTGTTAGCATCGGTGCCACGGCAAAGAGACCCGGGATTCTTTGAACGTGTTTTTCGCCAAAATCGATACTAAAATTAGATCAATGAATCTTTTTAGTTTTGAAATCATCAACTAATGCTATTTTTAAAAATGAGTAGATCTTGTCTCGTGATTTATAGATTTAAATACATACATTACTCAAAAAAGTTAAGAGACCAACTAGTAAAAAAATATTTTAGCAATTTTTAAAAGACTATGCAAAATCGTACGAAAATATCTTCATATGAAATTAGCTATGAAGTTTTTTGTAAAAAATTTTTTTATCACATCGATTCAATGTGTTGTTAAAAGGTATAGACACTGTAACGAATCGAAAAAAAAAAAAATTTTTTTTTTGCTTTAAATCAAAATTTATACATTCAAAAATATGTCTATGAAATATTAGATCATAATTTCGAAAATTTTCGAAATTATAATCACTTTGGTGAGAGCAAATACTCTATTCTATAAGCTCTAAGTAAAAGGGTCCTTTCGAATTTCTTCCTCAATCTCTTCATCTTCTAATTATCTTGTTTCGTGAATGTTAAAACGCTTAACGTTATAATTACCTAAACACCTTTTCTTTCCTGCTTCACAGCAATATTTAGTTTTAAATTCAATATAATTTTAAAATTAAATTATGGTTTAATTTTACATTAAATTTTGAGAATAAAACTCAAATAATATTTTCATTGATGAAAAAAAATGAAATTCATAAATTAAATTGAAACTTTTTGAATATCTAATCAAAAACTCTTAAAATCAGTACATATGAAAGTTTGATAATGAACATCTTTTGAACACTCAATTTAATCACCAAAAACTAAGATACCATTTTTAGAGAGCAGTTAATTTCATACAAAAATTTGTATTGCGCATTTTATAATAGTCATTTACTATCGAGTTATAAAATTCATAAACAAAAATGACATTTTTGTCTTAAAATAATCAAACCTTAATTTTCAATATCATTCAAATAATGAGGTTTATGAAAAAAAAAAAAAAAAAAAAAAAAAAAAAAAAACCTTTCTTGTTGAACAGCATATTCAACATCCTCGATAATTATGGTGTAATCAATATTATGTAAAGATAAGGCATCTTTGAATTGTGATAATTCATCAGCAGTTATCAGAATGTCGATTGATTCACCGAGAATGTGCGTTAGTTTTAAAACGACGATATTAGGGTTATCGGTGAATGATCTTACGAAAGATAATTGTTCTGGTGTCTTGCAAATAATTGAAAAATATTGCATGCTATGAAATAAAAAATTTTGTATTAGTTCACTTTCCAATTTATTATGCAAGGAAGCAGATAAAATTAGAAAAACAATGATTTATTGGAAAAACTTTTTTAATTTGTTAACTTGGTTAAATAACATAATTTTTTTATTTATTTATTTTTTTTTTTTTTGATAAAGAAGAGTAAATGAAAGAACTATTTCTTAAATATCATTAATGAGTTTAATTATTCAGAATAATTGAAGAGACAATAAAATTTTCTGCACTTTTAACTAATTTTTGAAGAACCATATTTTAATTTGAAAAATTATCGTAGGGGAGGAGAGGAGCGGCAAAATGGAGTACCCCGAAATTTTTTCTTCCCAAAAGCTTTTATATATTTAACGAAAGATTTTAATAATGTACTTAAGTCTAAAATTTACAAAAAAATTGAGCAAACATTTTTTTTCCGCAACATATACATCATCTATATAATGGAAAAAATTTTGTTTCCAGCATATTTGTATAATAAATTAAGTTTTCTAAATTGGTTGGATATTTTTTAAATGTATTTTTATATCATTATTTCGAAAGGAATTTTCATAGTTAAATTTTGTATCATCAGAGAAGCCTCGATTAGAATTTGTGCTTTTTTACGGTTTTGTATATTTTTCAGCAATAGTCGATTCTTCATGTTAAGTTCTTGAAGGAGTTTTGAACAGTTTGTTGGTTCTATATAAATTTGTTTCGTCACATTTCTTTATTGAATTAGTTATCATTGATCCTGTGATAGCACTATTATTTAAAAAATGTTTTAAAAAGTACCCAAACTATGTCAAGTGTGATTATGAATATCAAAAAATCATAAAGCCAAATTTTTTTTTTGTAGCTCGTAAATTTTGGTAGTCGCACAGCGACTGTAAGTTGCTAATAGTTTACATGATTAGGATTAAATTTGAATTCTTTGCGCTTTAAAAAAATTTATAAAATCTAAAATAACAATAATTTTTAATTAAAAAAATAATATATTAATAAGTTTTTGTCATTAGGCTGAAAAATTTTTCTAGCAGAATTGTTTTCAAGAATTTGATTTTTAAAAACTTATTTTTAATTCTCAGAAAAAATATAGGAGTTCTTTGAATACAATTAAGGAAAGAATGAAAGATTTACTATGTTTGGGTCCCCGAAAACTACGCATTTTTTCGTGTCTCGTTTTACCCTCCTCTCCTTCGTCCATACAGAAATTTTAAAACTTTAAACATTTGAGGAGTTATATATAGGTTTCAAAGGAGTATCTTTTCATTTTTGATTAATCGAGACAAAAAACTGGTTATCTCTAATTATAAATATTTTTATTGAACTTTTTTAATTTAGCTATAAAGTGCTATCGGTTATGAAGCTACAATTCGATTTTCATTTAGAAATCTTTATAATTTTCGAAGTAATTAATATGTAAAAGTTAAAAAAACTGCTCTTTTAAAATATGAAAAAATACCCTTTTGAAAATCAGCTCCTCATTTAATCTTTTAGCATCAAATAAAATTTTTTTATACACTAACAATTAATTTCTTGTTTTGTAAGTCAACAGATAAATCCGATATTGTTCTAATTGACTAAAATTTTGAAATGAATTATTCTTTTTATTAAAAATTTTTCATAGTTATTAAAATAAATGAATAAATTTTTTTTTTTTTTTTTTTTTTTTTTTTTTTTTTTTTTTTTTTTTTTTAAAAAAGTATCTTGTTTTTTCGGTTTATTATCAATTATAGCAAAGAGTAAGAAAAAAAATTGCACAGAGTTATAAAAATTATCACTACACAACTCAATTTGTATGAAAAAACATGTATTTAAGTAAAAAACCAAATTTATTTTTTTAATTTTGATCGAATCTCAAGTTTGTTAAGATTCTCTTCATTTTTCTTCATTTTTTGTTCGTCTTTGACTTAAATAAATATTTTTTCATATAAATTAAACTGTGGAGTGATAATTTTTATTACCCTGGGCAATTTTGTTTTTAATCTTACCTATAATTGATAATAAACCGAAAAAATAGGATACGCCCTTATGGTTTTAAAAAATTTTTTTCTTAAAACCATAAGGGCGTATGACAAAAAAAAATTTTTTTTTCGTTTTTTCCATAGATAGTAATGTTTCCAACATTTTTACATTGATTGGAGCAAAAAAAATTTTTTTATACGCCCTCATGGTTTTAGTAACGCGATATTAAAAAAACTTTTGTTATTTGAGGAGTTAAGTTTCAAAGGGGTTATTGAACTTTTTTAATTTAGCTATAAAGTGCTATCGGTTATGAAGCTACAATTCGATTCTCATTTAGAAATCTTTATAATTTTCGAAGTAATTAATATATAAAAGTTAAAAAAACTGCTCTTTTAAAATATGAAAAGATACCCTTTAGAAAATCAGCTCCTCATTTGAACAAAAACTTATTTATTTGCTTTTGAAAATATTAAGGAAAAATCTATAGAATTATGTTAAAAATTTATTTTTTCGGTATTTTTTTAACCTAAACTACCTCAATCCTTAATTGATAAATTTACAATCAAGGACAGTTAATTTAGACGTCTATTGATAAGAGATGAAATCTGTAATTGAGAATAAACAATTAAAATAGAATAAAAAATGATAGATATAAAAAGAGGGAATAAATAAAGTATTTACCAATGAGTATATCATGTAAATCAGGAGCAACCTCACGTCCTGTTTTTCGCTCGCGGTGGTGGTGAGAGGAGCCACCTTGAACGGTTCCCCCACCGTCGTTCTGGACGAATTCCGGTCGATGGGGAAGGTCGCTAGACGCAAAATCAACCTCGACGTTCGCCGTCGCAGTAGCCAGCGCTTGGGTAGCACCCTGTCCACTGGTGTTTGTCCTTGATCCTTTTGCTCTTCTGCCGGCATTCGTCCCCGACATCCTGCATGCCTCAGCGAGAGAAAGAGTCACTCTCAAGAGATCCCCGTGACCTTCTCCGACTGCTATCACTCTTGGATGGTGCGAGGCCACCATTGGCGCGAAAGCCACCACCTCCGGGTCCAAACTCTCTACCGTCAGATGATAATCGCTCACCGCAATCTCTCTAAGGGGCGTCTTCGTCGAGTCTGTGAACTCTATGTCGATATCCAGAAGTCCTTCCTGAAATTAAATATAACGAATCGATAACTTGGGAAATTTTATCTTATGTCTCCGGTCTCGGGTTCGAATTATCGGAATTTAATTATTGAACGACGGAGAAAATGTACTTTAAAAGTTTAAACTTTAAAATCTTTTAAGGATATAATAACAAATAAATCGAGCTGAAATTTTATTTTTTATCTAATTCTGATTCTATATTCTTTTTATCATTTAAATTCTTTTGATTTAATTTATGGTGAAATTTGTTTATGTTAATGCGAAAAAAACTGTACATTGATAAAAAAAATACTTAATTTAAAAGAAATACTCTTCTTAAAGTAATAAAATTATTTTGAAGAATTAATTGTTTTGCTTCTAGAATTTTTTTGTCTTGAATTGTGATTCTTGGCTTAAGAAATTTTAATCTTTTCTGGGTAACTATTATTAGTTGATTCAAGAGTTCTATCTTCAGCGATTTCATCTTTGCACAATGGGAAAAAACTATTTGTTTTAAAAGAAATATTGTTGGATCGAGAAGAGAATTATTTTAAAAAATCAGCTATCTTTATTCAAGAATTTCTTATCTTGAAACTCATCACGGAAAAATTATTTGTGAAGACTTATAATAGAAATTGTGAGTTAACTATCATAGAAACGAAAAAGTTTCAACATTTTTTTTTTGTTGACAATTAAATTTCCTACAAAAAAGGTGTTTTGTCATTTTTTTGTATCTCTTATATCTTATCTGTAATTTTGATTTCATTTTTCTTCCATGGATTCTATTGTAAAGAATTTGTATGATGTAGCTTGACGAAATAATTGTCTGAGAAGAATGAGAATTAAAATTACGAGTGAACTATTCTAGTTATATGTGAAGAATTAAAATCAAACTTCTAAGTAAGCTATTAGAGATAAAAGAAAATTGACAAGATCCTTTTATGTAGAAAATTAAATTTTCTACAACAAAATTTCAAATAAATTTCCCTTATCTACTATATGTTAGTCAAAATTCAAATTCCAAATTTTTACAATCAAAATTTAGCGCCCGAAAGTAAAATTTCTGACTCAGTCTAAAAATCTTCTACAACACAAAACCAGTTTTCAAAGTCCGACAATTTTTTTAAAAAATTCATTCGCACAAAATTAAAATTTTCAAAAAAAATATTTCGGTACACAACTACTTTTTTTCATTATACTCAGTGTACTTAATTTTTGATAACTTCTATTTATATTTAAGGCTGCTCTTACGTCCTCTGAGAACCGATTAAATTTTCAAGCGAATCGATTCAGCCAATCCTGAACAGCAAAAAATTTTGCCTCATTGTATGCTCAAATTTCGTGTAAAAAATGATCTATCACATTTTTTTTGTAGTTTTCAAATAAAATCTTGATGTAATGTCCTAAAAAAAATTTTTGACGCAAATACGGCAAATTGTTCTCTGTAAAAAATAATTTAACATCTAATAATAAACTATATAATTCCAAAAAGTTTAATTTTCTTAAGATTCCGAAAAAACAATTCTTAATTCAATAAAAATCGTCTGAGCTTTTTGCTTTGAATTTCCGAATTGGTATTTTTTGTGTTTTTCAACCATATTTTTAGTTTTATACATTCCCAAGTTAATTGGCGAAAAAAAAATTTTTCATACGCCCTTTTAGCTTTAGTAACGCGAATAGTTATAGACGGAAAAAAATTCTGAGAAAATTTACGATACAACTATTGTAAAGCTGGACTATACTTTCATTACTATTAATAGTCAAATATTTTAGAAGAAAATTTACTATTTATTTACGAAATTTTACAACTTACTGTCGTAATTTCACCAAATAATTATTGTATTAAATTCGATTAGAAAAAATACGATATTACTATTGTAAAAAGTAAGAGATTAAAATTTCCCGTGCTGTCTCTGTATCTTTCCAATAAAAGTAACAAATTTTACAATAGTTGAATTGGAATATTTTTCAATTAATGTGAGAGATGGCCGTGC
>JZSA01000724.1:0-32006 GCA_000956155.1 Cotesia vestalis
GCTGGTACTTGTTGACGAAAAAAATAATTTAATTATTCCTCGGGAAATTTTCTACAAAAAACGTTAGTGTTTTACAGGTCTATCTCCATTGTTTTAGGATTTTTTTTTAATTTCATTTTATTTTTATTTTTTTTTTTTTCTTATCTAAATGTTAATTTTTATTCTTATTTTATTTTTTTTTATTTTTCATAATTTATTCGTTAAAAAAACTATTAAATATCTGCCTTCATTCAATTTATTAAATGAATAAAGCTCATGCTCGGTAATTACTGACGAAATCTAGGCCTCATTTTTTAGCTAATTTAGGCCTTATTTTCCACCAAATTTAAGCTAATTTTTCTGGTTGTTGCTCGGCCATTTCGTCGGCAATTTTAAGAGACATTCGCTTCGCGCACAACCGATAATTATTGACAAGATCGCGGCCGTATTATTGACCATTTTTAAGCCAGATTTTTGTCTATATTTATGCCGTTTTTTTTTTATTATTACTTGGCCATTTCGTCAATGGTTTTGAGAGCTATGCGCTTTCCGAATGGCTGGTACTTGTTGACGAAAAAAATAATTTAATTATTCCTCGGGAAATTTTCTACAAAAAACGTTAGTGTTTTACAGGTCTATCTCCATTGTTTTCGGATTTTTTAAAAATTTCATTTTATTCTTATTTTATTTTTTTTTATTTTTCATAATTTATTCGTTAAAAAAACTATTAAATATCTGCCTTCATTCAATTTATTAAATGAATAAATGATAAATGTGTTTATATTCAAAATATCCCGCCCTGTTGAACTAAATTCCCCTGCGCCACTCGTAAAAAATTTAAACTAAACAACAAGTACTGTAACTTCCTACCCCTTTTCTTTGCTAGTATCCCGCGCAGTACGCACCCGGTTTAATGCGCAGTCTCGACAGTTACCGCGTCTCGGATGAAACTAAAACATTTGTCACTGTTGTCGCTTGTCGCTGGCTCGCAATCAGTTTTCTTTTGTCACTTGCCAGTAGTGGACGTGATCTCTTTCACAATAAATTTTTGTCAAATATTTTTATATATTTTCTATCTTTTCTACAAAAATAAAAATTTGCAAGGACAAAAAAATAGTAAAACTACTAATTAGTTGCGCATTTTCGAAAGCAAAAATTAATTAATTACTTGTGAGATAGAAGGTGTCAAGATGATGCAAGTTCAACGGGGATTTTTAGCTAATCGACTCCCGGTCCCGAGGATCGTCAACGGATTGTATCCTTACAATCCAAGCCTCTACGATGAACTTCTTAGATTGTTTGCTAACAATTTTCATGTCGAACCTCAGCGTCAAATTGGTAAGTTTTTTGTATTATTATTTTTGGTGAAAGAATTCTTTTTATGAAATATAAACAAGAAAAATTGAATGAGTTTAAAAAAAGTGAAATTTTTATCAATAATTCTGTTTTGATCATTTAATATTAAAAGTTATTACTATTATTATTATTATGATTATTAAAATTCTTTATTAGACGGCATCGAGTTTCAATGAGGATTGATTATTTTTATTTGTTTTACCAGTGAAGTTATTTTAAAGCTTGGAGATAGATCATATTTATTTTTATTATTATTTTCAATGCTATAATTATTTTTATGAAGGTAAAATAGGAAAAAATCAAAACTGACAAATTTGATAAATATTTAAATAAGTATTAACGCAAACGAATTTAATGATTTATTTTGATAGAGAGTTAAATCATATTTAAAATATGTAAGTACTTATGCTTATAGAAAATTGATTTTATGGATTTATTTTAACAGAATTTTTAAGTAAACACATTAATTTTTTCATCATAATAAATGTCATTATTATTATTATTTTAATTAAAATAGTAATTATTCAAGTATTGAAAAATTAAGTTACACCTACAAATTAAAATGATAAAAAAATTAACCTTGTAACATGGCATAAATCAAAAGAAAAGATATTAAAAGAGAGCAAAACTATAAAAACAATCTATATATTGTATATTAAGTGAATATCCTAAACTGTGACCATGACTAATTCGTCAACTTGGAACACATTACACAAATATCGAAACAAAATGCATTTGTAATTGTAGCATTTGAAATTTAACAGCCGCTTAAAGACTTTTTAGAAAGACTTAATCTCCTTACATCCTCTATAAAAGATAAAATACAAAAAACAAAAATCCAAAACAACGTAATGCAGAAAAATGAAAATAAAAACTCGACTTAACTTAACCATTTAAGTATGTAGGTATATTACATTGTCACCCTGTCAGTCTACTTGTTTACACATGTTTACTGTTTGGTGTTTTTTTTTATTGTTTACTCTTCATAGATTCGTTACGACCGCTTGCTCAGTCGGTCGCTTCACTGTGTTAATATGAGACTAATCCTTTGTGTCAAAATATGTATAACAAATATAAATCTCAAGAGAAAATAAATTTATTCTCTACTTCAGAGATATATTATTATTGTTTAGAAATTAGTTCTTGAAATTTTTGTCGCAGTTTCCGTAAGAATATATATTTTTTTTTTTTTTTTTTTTTTTTTTTTTTTTTTTCTGAGAAGAAATAAAAAAAGTAAAAAATATATATTATTTGTTTATTTTTATTTTTCAACAGAAGACATAATGGCAGACTTCAGATCTAACGGTCGGGACTTTGAATACTGCCCCGAGTTAGAAAACGGGGAAATTCCTGTAGTTATTAATCGCCGAAAAAAAAGCAACAAGCCACTGCCTACTGAATGCGCATTCTGCAAAAATAATGGCGAGGAAGTTCAATTTTACAAGGGGCATATTTTGAAAGATTTAAATGGGCGCACTGCCTGCCCAATTTTGAGGTATTAATTAATTAATTGATTGATTTACAAATAATTTTTTACAAGACATAATGAATAATATTAAAATTTTTCAGGCGTTACACATGTCCAATCTGCGGCGCAACCGGGGACCAAGCTCACACCATAAAATACTGCCCTTTGAACAAGAGTCCTGAGCCAATTCCTCTGACGAACGCGATGAAAAGGCAAGTCCGCAACTCTGCCGGCAAGACTCGTTCCAAGTAATCATTCTCACTCTATTTTCTACATACATACATACATACATACATACATATGTATGTATATATTATATTTTATACATCATGTTTACTAAAAGATACTTATTTATAATTGAAATCACTCATGCTTCAAAAATATTTTTTTAACTAAAAATTTTGGAACAGATGAAAATTTTTTATTAAAACTAAAAAATTTCAGATTAATAATGTTTGTAATTTCTTTTTATATATATTTTATATATAAAAAAAAGAAAAAAAAAAAAAGATTTAATTAATATTAAGTGAAAAATTAATAATGTTTTAATATTTCAACAACTAGATTTAATTATTATTATTTTTGTAAGGAATCAAGATTTAGTGATTTTGAAAAATGATTTAAATAATCAAGACTAATTTCAATTGAATTTTTTTATTCAAAATTTTTAATTGTTTCTTTTAACAATTTTGAATAAATAAAATTTCGTAGATTAAGACTTGAAAGAAAAAAAAAAATTACGACTGATTAAAAGTTTAATTACTTAATTAGATCTCATATTTTTTTTTTATGAAAAAGAAAAATCAAAGATTGGCTATTAAGGATTGATAATTATTATTGTTATTTGATTAATATAATTATGAAATGAGATGTGTAGATTGTAAGAGAATATTTTTGATGATTATTAATGTTTATGGTTACTAATATTGTGACCAAATATTGATTAGTGATCGTTAAAAGAATTTAATAATACTCAGGTACGAAATGATGCCAAATATAATTAAGAATATCATTATATTAATTGTTGGAGATTTCAGACAATAATTAAGAGTTTAATGTTGTGAAAAAAAATTTTTTATAATCATACGCTTAATAAAATATATAATTATTATTATCATTAGATTGAATTAAGCAAATTGATTATAAAATTGATTGAAAAAGAAATTTTAAACATAACGTTTTAATGAAATATTAAAAGAGTAAGCTTTTTTATAGCTTGCTAAATTTTCTATAAAAAAGAATCACTTTTTTTTTTTTTTTTCTAAAACAACAATCTTGAAAATTTTTAAATATTTCAATACTGATAGTTTAAAATTCTGTTCTATTAAATATTGATGAAAATTTAATTATTACTTTTCAACGTTAAACTCACAATCTACAAAAATTACACATAAGATATAATAATTACTATTTACATAATTATAATTATAATTATGATACAAAAAAAATCAAAAATTATAATAAATTAATTAAATATAAGAAGAAAAAAAATTGTAAAAATGGGTGTGGTTAAAAATCAATTGCATAAAAAAATGCCTGACGTTTTAAAATAAATCAATTAACTGACAATACATAGTGGAAAAATGGATTAACAATAAATAGTTGAAAATTTGTAAATTTACCGAATTGAATTTTAAAAATTACATGCTTGTTTTTCTTTATTCTTTTTTTTTAAGAATCCGGCAGCTTAAAAAATAATTGTATAAAAGTTTATATTTTAAAAAATTCCACACGATTAATTGATATAAATCAAAATACCGACGATACGTTGAATTTTCTTATATTTTTAAAAAATTGATTCCTCAAATGAAAAATTATTGTAATTGTCTATATTTTTGATATTTCTGATGCTGCCCGAATTTTTTCGGCATTTTTTACTTGTCTTCATTTTTTGATTATTTTTTTTGCTCTTTTTTATATTTAAAAAAAACTTACCACGCCCGTTAAATTATATGATAAAATGAAATTTTTTTTTTTTGTAGTTTTGTATTTGCGTGAAATTGTTTATTAATAAATAACTATATGAATACTTGATTTTTTTTTTATTTTATATTTTTCTCAATGTTTGTAAAAAATATTTACAATTATCTCAAAACTTTTTATTATTAGATAATAATTATTGCAAGTTTTTAAGTTATATTGGGCGGTGCTTGGAGTGAAGAAAGGTTGGACAAGAGAATCTTGAATTAATAACAATGATAATAATAACCAGTTGGCAACCAACCAGTGTTGATTTTATAATTTGGGTATAAAAAGATTTTACTGTAAAAAAAACTTGAGAATCAGCCAACAGAATATTGACAATATGGCGTTCGAATGGATTCATTTAATTTAATATTTAATTTCAATCACTTTTTGTCAACTTTCAAATTTATATATTGTTTTTAAAACATAAACATAATTTATAATTATTAAATTATTACAACATTCAAGTTAGCAGTCTTGATTATTTTTTTTAAATTTTCTTTGTTAAAAAAATTATTGAATATCTGCTAAATTATTTAAATTTATCGATGATAAATAATTTTTCTCAGCTGATAATTCTCTAATTTATTACAACTCTTGGAAGTTGACAGTCGGAAAAGTAACAATTTCCATTCTGAAAATTAGTAAAAGTACTCAGCACAATAGTGCATTTGTATTGTACTCATTACTTTTCCAATTTTTCTTTATATACTTTTTATTGCTCACAACAATCCACACTGTGTGATCTCTAAACTTTGAAAATAATTACCAATATTTTTTTAAATTATTCAATAATTAGCCTATAATAAAAAAAAAATTAAATAAAAATATACTCTGACTTTGACTTTTATCGGTATCGACCAATCAGAACATAGTTTTAAAAGAAACTAGGTTGTAATTGGTCAAAATCAGCATCGTGGTGGGGAAAAACGTTCTAGAAGCGTCGATTTTCTGGTGAGCTGTTAACTGGAATTACTACGAGTCCTTCTTCGTTCTTCCGTCCTCGTGTTTAGTCAATTTAACCTCGCCCGAGTAACGTTTTGTAATTTGTCTACTTGATTGCATTGATAATTAACAAAAGGTATGTTTCCTCTATTTATTTCATTTATTTTTTCATTAAATTAACTATATTGAATTATTTATTAAATTTTTATTTTATTTTATAATTATTCAGAAAGCAAAATGTCGAAAGCACCTGCAGTTGGAATTGATTTGGGAACTACGTACTCTTGGTAAGTTATTTCATTATTAAAATTATTTTATATTACACGAAAAAAAAAAAAAAAAAAAAAAAAAAAAAAAAAAAATGGAAATTGAAATAGATTTTTTTTGTAAAATTAATTAAATCATATTTATTGAATTTTAATATTCTTAAAATTAATTAATTTTTTATGTTACAGTGTCGGAGTTTTTCAACACGGAAAAGTTGAAATAATTGCCAATGACCAAGGAAACCGAACTACCCCCAGTTATGTCGCATTTACCGACACTGAACGGCTTATTGGCGATGCCGCTAAAAATCAGGTCGCCATGAATCCCAACAACACCATTTTTGGTAAGTCCGCCATTTTATATTCATTCCGAGTAATTAATTAAATTCTTTAATATTTAAATGTTATAAAAATAATTTTATATATTTATTTTTAAATTACTTGTGATAATTATAGAATTTTATTAAAATAAAATTAATTAATATTTTTGTAAATTTAGACGCCAAGAGACTGATCGGTCGCCGATTCGATGACCCAACTGTCCAAGCGGACATGAAGCACTGGCCGTTCGAAGTAATAAACGACGCTGGAAAGCCCAAAATTAAAGTCGACTACAAAGGTGAATCAAAAACCTTCTTCCCTGAGGAAGTAAGCTCGATGGTTCTCGTAAAAATGAAGGAAACCGCGGAAGCTTACCTCGGCGAGACTGTCACCAACGCAGTCATCACCGTCCCGGCTTACTTTAACGACTCTCAACGTCAAGCGACCAAGGACGCGGGAATAATCTCAGGAATGAACGTTCTCCGTGTGATCAATGAGCCAACTGCCGCGGCGATAGCTTACGGCCTGGACAAGAAAACCTCCGGCGAGCGTAACGTCCTGATCTTTGACTTGGGTGGTGGAACCTTTGACGTCTCAATCCTCTCAATCGAGGACGGGATTTTCGAAGTAAAGTCCACCGCGGGAGACACTCATCTCGGAGGCGAGGACTTTGACAATCGTATGGTGAATCACTTTGTCCAAGAATTTAAACGCAAGTACAAAAAAGAATTGACTAGCAATAAGCGTGCGCTGCGTCGTCTTCGGACTGCCTGCGAGCGCGCAAAGCGAACTCTTTCTTCATCCAGCCAAGCCAGCATTGAAATCGACTCGCTCTTTGAAGGAATTGACTTTTACACTTCAATAACTCGCGCTCGGTTCGAGGAACTCTGCGCTGATTTATTCCGAAACACTTTGGAGCCTGTCGAGAAAGCCCTGAGGGATGCCAAGATCGACAAGTCAGCTATTCATGAAATAGTCCTTGTTGGCGGTTCAACCCGAATTCCAAAGATCCAGAAGCTGCTCCAGGATTTGTTCAACGGAAAGGAACTTAACAAGTCAATCAACCCGGACGAGGCTGTAGCTTACGGTGCAGCTGTTCAAGCTGCCATTCTTCATGGTGATAAATCAGAAGCTGTTCAGGATCTTCTTTTGTTGGATGTTGCCCCACTGTCGCTTGGAATTGAGACCGCTGGAGGGGTAATGACTGCTTTGATAAAGCGCAACACGACCATTCCAACTAAACAGACCCAGACTTTCACCACCTACGCAGATAATCAGCCCGGTGTGCTTATTCAGGTCTACGAAGGAGAACGTGCCATGACCAAGGACAATAATCTTCTTGGAAAATTTGAACTGTCTGGTATTCCTCCGGCACCCCGAGGAGTACCCCAAATTGAGGTCACCTTTGATATCGACGCCAATGGAATTCTCAATGTATCAGCTGCTGATAAAATGTCCGGAAAGGAAAATAAGATTACCATCACTAATGATAAGGGAAGGCTTAGCAAGGAAGAGATTGAGCGCATGGTTAATGAAGCTGAAAAGTACAAACATGAGGACGAGAAACAAAAGGAGACTATTGCTGCGAAAAATTCCCTCGAAGCTTACTGCTTTAACATGAAGAGCACCGTTGAAGATGACAAAATCAAGGGCAAAATCAGTGAAGATGATAAGAAGGTTGTCTTGGACAAATGCAATGAAATTATCAAGTGGCTTGATGGGAATCAGTTGGCTGAGAAGGAAGAGTTTGAGCAGAAGCAAAAGGAGATTGAAGGTGTCTGCAATCCAATAATTACCAAGTTGTATCAAGGAGGAGCTGGTGGTATGCCTGGTGGTATGCCCGGTGGTATGCCCGGTGGTATGCCTGGTGGTATGCCTGGTGCCGGATCAGCACCAGGAGCTGGAGCTGGACCAACCATTGAAGAAGTTGACTAATTGTTAAAGGATTATTTTTACTTTGTATAAAAGAAATTGAATTAATAAATTTACAAAGTAATTCGAGTTAGTAATTTTGAATTGAATAATAAACACTAAAAAATTAATATAAATTATCACAATGTTTAATTAATTAATATTTATTTATTTTAGAATTTGTTCTCTAAAAAAAATATATTAACATTTATAAATACTTTTGGCAATTATTATTAAAAACAAAATTAACGATACACGAATAATATATTTAATAATTTTTAAAATAATAATTAACTTCTTCAATGTCTTCGTCGGCCATGCCTACGATTATTGTAAGAAATGTGAAAGGTAGATGTTACTGGATTCGGTCGACATGTATACCTAAATCCACACCAAATGTATAATGAACATGAGGATCGTCCCCATCCATTATTTCTTCCTAGACAATCACGGTCGGTATTACACTGAAAAAAAAAATTCAATTATTATAAACAATCTTTAATTTTAAAAATATTATTAATTAAAAATACTTACATAATTTTCTGAACAATAATATGGTTTTATTTCACATTTAATATTTACTATTAATATAAGAAATATGACAAAGACTCGAAAAAATTTTAATTTTTCCATATTTATTTTTGATAATTTGTACTCTAAAAAAATTAAATTAATAATATATTTATTTATTTATTTATAAATCACATGATATTCTAATACTAACAGGGTATCTAAATTTAAATACTTACTTTTTAATGAAGATCATATACTTACTTAAAATTATTGACGTGAAATAACAAATCACAAACAGGAAATAAATTAAAAACTGATGATGAGTAAAAAGACAGTGGCTTTTATACAAAAAAGAAGAAAAATTGAGATAAATATTGACTAATTTACCAGATGATTAGTCAAATATGTCATTATCACCAAATGTTTGTAAGAATAATTAATAATTGACAATGACTAATGTTAGCCCGCGGCCTTTAATAATATTTTATATTTAATTGTGTAATTTTTTTATTTTGTAATTGATAATCAGATTGATTAAAATAACTAAAATAATTTTTAATATAATCTACTATGATATAAGGGGTAACATTGAATTAAATCATTCATTATTTTTAAAAATTTAATAACATAAAGAAGAAAAATCAAAAATAATAAAATTCGACATTCAAAAATTATTATTATTATTATTATTTTGATTTTAATTATCATTTTTGAAATCTAAAATATCGATTAAAAAATAATTATGTCACACGTAATGGATAAATAATTAACTAAATCAACCCTTTAATATATATATATATTTAATAAACTCTCTTCACGCTATTTATAAACACTCGCTATAAATTACACGGTATTATTAATTTTATATCAGCTCCAAGTACCCTAAATAATAAATTTAATAAACAAAATAAAAAAATAAAAAAAATCCTCCTCCCCCTTTTTAATCAATTAAAAACAAATATTTATCATTTCTAAAAAAACTCGAGTCAGAATTTTTCCCAAATATTTCTTCGAATTAAAAAAAAATTACTTATCTATCTTTAATATTTTCTACTGATGTGTAATATATTAAATTCAATTGTCAAGGCCGAAAAATCTTTTATCTATACAATATATTAAACTATTACTCAATTGTCTAATAATATATAACTTTCACTGAATAATAAAATAGTTGATCCCAAAAAATGACGTAAGTAAAAAAAAAAAGTAATTTCGCAATATGAAACTTAATAAAAAATAACAACAATCAAATAAACTAAAACGGTAATGCTGTAATACATAATAAATACATATAATATACATAATAGATAAGGGACAATACAATGAAAGTCAATTATATTACCCACTCACTCTTACTCTCACTCTCTACTGCCATTGTCCTGGAGTTCGCGCACCACTGCTTATAAAAAGAAACCATTAAAAATAATCATTTTAGAAAAACCCCCAAACTGTCAAAGACATAAAATTAGAAAAAAAAAAAAAAAAAAAAAAAAAAAAATTACCTAGTGACCTAAAACTGTTGAGCGAATCTCCAGCCCATGAATCATTAATCATTATCATTATTATTATTATTATTATTATTATTTTATATTTTTTTAATTGAAAGAAAACCTGAGTACGTAAAGCAGAGAGCTGCAGTTGACAGTCGGTGGTCAACGTTCGCGGGTAGAGGATTAAAATCGATTTGACGATTTAATTTAAACACTATGAGATAAAAAAGCTCCAGTTGTGGCTTTTGATTGACAGTAAGACAGAAAATATTGGAAAAGGTATGTGGAGCTCGATAAGACCTTTAAAATGAGTACCCACATGCATTTTTATTGCAAGTGTGTCGTGTATGCTTACACATGTAAAAAAAAAATGCGTGTGGGTATTCATTTTAAAGGTCTTTTGGAATTTACTCTATGAAAATGTAAATTAAAATTTCAAGTAATTAGTTTTATTATTATTGTTGTAATCAGTGATTGAATTATTCTTCGAGGTTTGGAAAAATGGAGGGAAAAATTCTGGTAGTGATAACAGTTTTGATATTTAAAGTTCAACTGATAATGGGGTACGATGAAACTCGGCATAATCTTTGTACGAGATGGCGATCACCTCCAAAGTTTGTCAGACCGTCGAGTAATTATACTGGTAATTCTACGAGAAGATGGAGTAATATTAATCATAGTTATAGTCCTAATAATAATATTAAAAATTTGGACAACAACTTTATTTTACATATTTTGAAACATAAATTAAAACTTAATCATGTACCAAAAATACCGACAACGACATCGGCGACGACACCCGATTGTTTTTGTGTACCTTGGTATCAGTGTGATAGTAATAATACTATTATCAGTGATGGAATAGGCATAATTGATGTCAGGTAATATATATATAAAATTGATTTTTAAAGTTTGCAGCTTCAATTTGAATTATTATTTCAGAATTCGACGTTGTACTGGTGATCTAGAAGTTTGTTGCAAGCCACCACAAATGAAACCAACAACACTTTCGACTCAACCACCAACATTACCTCCAACTTTATCACCTACAAGTCCACCAACATCACCTCCAACTTCACCACCAACTTCACCACCTACAACACTACCACCAACTTCACCACCTACAACACTACCACCAACTTCACCACCTACAACACTACCACCAACTTCACCACCTACAACACTACCACCAACTTCACCACCTACAACACTACCACCAACTTCACCACCTACAACACTACCACCAACTTCACCACCTACAACACTACCACCAACTTCACCACCTACAACACTACCACCAACTTCACCGCCTACAACACTACCACCAACAACATTACCGCCAACTTTGCCACCTACAACTCTACCTCCTTTTCCTACTCTTCCACCACTCCGATGTATGTGCGTCCAAATATACCAGTGTGGTAGCGATGGCTTTATAATAACTTCAGGAAGTGGAATTATCGATCCACGTCAAACTTCATTTTTATGCTCTCAATGTGCGTGTGAAGCTCCACTTGTTTGCTGCCGTATTCCACCCAACAGCAATCAAATAGTCTATCCAACTTCTCTAACTTCAATCCCAACTTCACCTACCACTTTTTTAACTCCACTTATTTTTTCAACTCAGACTTCTACTATTCCGCCACGACAAACTTTACCTCCCACTTTACCAACTTCATCTTCAACTTTATTGTATAAATGCGTTCCAATATCTCAGTGCGATCAAAATGGATTTATAATAGTTTCTGGAGCCGGTAACATTGACCCTCGTTATCCAGCACGTCAAATATCAATTGTCGACAATGAATGCGGTGAAAATCAAGTACGGTGCTACTTGCCGGCTAATGGTCAAGACAGTATTGCATTTCCCAACGTTCCATCCTTCCCGTCAATAGATCCACGTGCTAATTTGACTGTTAAAAATCCAGGAACTCCTAAAGCTTGCAAATGTGTAAAATCTAGTGAATGCCAAGTAGGAAGTCAAGTTCAGTTAGATGCAACAGGATTTATAGATCCCCGCTTCAGGTATTGCTTGCCCGCCGATCAAGTTTGCTGTAAATTGGATGGAATCATTCAAGGTGCTATCAGTACTACTTTGACTTCAACTACTGTGAATACGTTTTTACCAGCAAGTAACCTAATTGTTAATCGATTCGACTCGACTGCTTCTGCCCAGCCATTTTGTGGTGTAAAAGGACCAAAATGTACTACAGGTAACAATTACTTAATCATTATTTTTTATATGAGCTTTAAGACTAGCTAATTGTTAGTAATTTTAAAATTTTCTCTTGTTCAAGAAATACTAAAAAAACTATAATAAAACTTTATAATTAATTTTCAGAAAATTGCATTCAAGTTGAAGGACAAACGTACTTTGGAGAATTTCCGTGGATGGTTGCATTGATAGTAAAACCAACATTGACGGGTATCAACGAATTCTTATGTGGAGCCTCGATGATTAATAATCGTGCTGTACTAACCGCTGCTCATTGTGTTCTCAAGTAAGTGATTTTAATCTTGATATTTATTATTTTTATCATTGAGACCCGAGTCTTTTATGTATTGTCACGAGCTGTGTTCGCAGAATTTTCTTATCTACTCCAGTCAGCCCGTTGAAAATTATTTCAATAGAATGATCTGAGTCTGATCTACATATTATATATAAATTAAAAGTTTAATATGAAAAATTAATCTAGATAAAATTTTGAATTTAAACCCAACTAATTGATCTAGCTTTTTTATTTTTTAATTCCTTAATTATCTATTGTGAAGATATAAAAATTTCAAAATGCTTAATAAACATTTAAAGGATAGTAAAAAAATTTTCCAACTTCACCACCAACTTCACCACCTACAACACTACCACCAACTTCACCACCTACAACACTACCACCAACTTCACCACCTACAACACTACCACCAACAACATTACCGCCAACTTTGCCACCTACAACTCTACCTCCTTTTCCTACTCTTCCACCACTCCGATGTATGTGCGTCCAAATATACCAGTGTGGTAGCGATGGCTTTATAATAACTTCAGGAAGTGGAATTATCGATCCACGTCAAACTTCATTTTTATGCTCTCAATGTGCGTGTGAAGCTCCACTTGTTTGCTGCCGTATTCCACCCAACAGCAATCAAATAGTCTATCCAACTTCTCTAACTTCAATCCCAACTTCACCTACCACTTTTTTAACTCCACTTATTTTTTCAACTCAGACTTCTACTATTCCGCCACTACAAACTTTACCTCCCACTTTACCAACTTCATCTTCAACTTTATTGTATAAATGCGTTCCAATATCTCAGTGCGATCAAAATGGATTTATAATAGTTTCTGGAGCCGGTAACATTGACCCTCGTTATCCAGCACGTCAAATATCAATTGTCGACAATGAATGCGGTGAAAATCAAGTACGGTGCTACTTGCCGGCTAATGGTCAAGACAGTATTGCATTTCCCAACGTTCCATCCTTCCCGTCAATAGATCCACGTGCTAATTTGACTGTTAAAAATCCAGGAACTCCTAAAGCTTGCAAATGTGTAAAATCTATTGAATGCCAAGTAGGAAGTCAAGTTCAGTTAGATGCAACAGGATTTATAGATCCCCGCTTCAGGTATTGCTTGCCCGCCGATCAAGTTTGCTGTAAATTGGATGGAATCATTCAAGGTGCTATCAGTACTACTTTGACTTCAACTACTGTGAATACGTTTTTACCAGCAAGTAACCTAATTGTTAATCGATTCGACTCGACTGCTTCTGCTCAGCCATTTTGTGGTGTAAAAGGACCAAAATGTACTACAGGTAACAATTACTTTATCATTATTTTTTATATGAGCTTTAAGACTAGCTAATTGTTAGTAATTTTAAAATTTTCTCTTGTTCAAGAAATACTAAAAAAACTATAATAAAACTTTATAATTAATTTTCAGAAAATTGCATTCAAGTTGAAGGACAAACGTACTTTGGAGAATTTCCGTGGATGGTTGCATTGATAGTAAAACCAACATTGACGGGTATCAACGAATTCTTATGTGGAGCCTCTATGATTAATAATCGTGCTGTACTAACCGCTGCTCATTGTGTTCTCAAGTAAGTGATTTTAATCTTGATATTTATTATTTTTATCATTGAGACCCGAGTCTTTTATGTATTGTCACGAGCTGTGTTCGCAGAATTTTCTTATCTACTCCAGTCAGCCCGTTGAAAATTATTTCAATAGAATGATCTGAGTCTGATCTACATATTATATATAAATTAAAAGTTTAATATGTAAAATTAATCTAGATAAAATTTTGAATTTAAACCCAACTAATTGATCTAGCTTTTTTATTTTTTAATTCCTTAATTATCTATTGTGAAGATATAAAAATTTCAAAATGCTTAATAAACATTTAAAGGATAGTAAAAAAATTTTTCATAGTATATACCTAAAGAACCTTTTTAAAATCGTTCACCATATAACAGCTCTTGAACCATGACTTCTCTGGTATAAATCTCAATACAGAATGCTCTTGAATTATTTTTACAGAGAGAGAATATGTAATAATAATTAATATAGCAACGTCGCATTCCAAATCTAATCCCACAATGTAAACTATTTATTTAGTCTACTGGACATCAGTGTTGACTTTTGAGAAATTTCTTATCTCGTTGTATTTCCGTTATTTAAAAATTTTTTAGTAATAATTAATTAATGAATTATAATAAATCTATTTTTATGTTTTTTTCGTAGTTATCTTTAAAAAATGACTTATATTTGTTTTGATTCCAGTAGAAAACCAGGACCAATAATCGCTCGTTTCGGTGAATGGGACACCTCTGAAACAAAAGAACCCTTACCTTACCAAGAATCAATAATCGAAGCAATAATTACCCACCCTCAATACTACAGTGGGGGCTTGTACAATGACATTGCTGTCTTAATCCTAGAATCTCCCGTAACTTACGCGGTAAATGTGATGCCAGCGTGTATGCCAACTCAAGAAATGATCTTCAAGCCTGGAACAAGGTGTTGGGCGACTGGTTGGGGTCGTGATGCTTTTCGTAGGTTTTATTTTCCTATTAAAAAACGAAAAAAAGAAAAAAAGAAAAAAAGAAAAAATTTCACTTAAAAATTAACAAAATAAATTTTATTATTTTTTCAGAAGGAAAATACCAAACATTACTTAAGAAAATCGACCTACCATTAATTGACCGAGCAGAGTGTCAATCTCGGTTGAGAACAACTCGCCTAGGACAATACTTTCACCTTCATCCTAGTTTTCTCTGTGCCGGGGGTGAAGAGAACAAAGATACCTGTGCGGGTGACGGAGGCGGGCCACTTCTTTGTTCAATTTCTTCCGGTCAATTTGTTCAGGTAAATATTTTGACTCTTGTTTCTATTATAATAAAGATAATAATAATATATACTATTATATATATTATATATTTATTCTACAGGTTGGAATAGTGTCCTGGGGGATTGGTTGCGGTGAATCCCAAATACCTGCTGTCTACACAGATGTAGTTAAATACAGATCATGGATCGATCAACAATTAGCTAATTACGGTGTATTGTAATATTTAATTAACAATATTAATTAGTTTTTAATTATTGACATTATTTATTATCTGATCATTAAACAAATATATATTTTTTTCATACGGGTTTTTTGTTTGGAGATTAATAGTTTAATTTAAATAAAAATTTTTATTCCAAGTCAATTTGTTAAAATAATAAATTCATTGTTAAGATTGAAAAGATGAAATTGTTTTTTTTTTTTTTATCGGTACTAAATTTAAAAACTAAACAAAATATTCAGTTCTTAAAGACCTCTTTGTATTTACAAACTACGAGTTTATATGTAAACTGTAATTTTAGGAATACAAGTGAGAGAGTATTGTGACGTTAAGTTTTACTATACTCTTATTTATAATCTTCTTAAGCGTAGAGAATTTTAAAAAATAATCACACCCAGTTGAGGATCAAGATAAAGAATTACAAGAGTAAGTACTTTGGTTAAAATTTTTAAGACTTTAATAATGATTTCAAATGAGAAGAAAAAAAAATAATATTATGCAATTTTAAGTTTAAATTTGTTATTAATAATTTATTAATAATTTCTGATTTAAAAAATCAATTGAAAAAAATTTTTAAAAAGTCTCTCAATGCAAAATTTTGTTAAATTAAATTTTAATTATTTTCAATCAATTTTTTTTAAGCTAGATTGATAAAAATTCGCTGGCGTCAAGTACAAATAAAAGAAACCTTATGAGATATTTATATTGGTATATCTTGTGTATATTATCGGTATAATATAAGCTAGAGCGTAATTTAATATTTTAGTTTCATTTTAAGAGATTACTCTACTCGCATTTTGTAATATAAGTTATTTATTTTAATGATTATTAATGTTAATCTTCGGTAATAATAATAATAATAATAATAAATTTTTTAAAAAACCCTCCAGCAAAAAATTTGTTACAAAATTTTATTTGATTTAATCAAATTTTAAAATCTGATAATTAAAATTAAAAATTAAACCCAACTGCTTAGATCTAATCCTCAAGATCCAATAGTCAGTTCTGATTGTTCAGATCTAATTAGTATCAGTTTAGATCTAATAACTACTTAGATCTAATAATTAGATCCAATTTCTTAGATTCAATACAGAAATCTATTTGTTTATATCCAATAGTTAGATCTAATTGTTTAGATGTATAAATCAGATCTAATGAAAAAAAATTTAATCTTTACTTGAAATTTAATTATTATTGTCATTAATATTATTGTTCAATATTAAAAAATAATAATAATAATATTGATCATGATTATTATTATTATTATTATTATTTAAAAAAAAAAAAAAAAAAAAAAAAAAATAACAAGTGTTAAGTTAGTGTCAATAATAATAATAATAATAATAATAATAACAATATTAACAACAATAACATTATCAATATTAATATTAATAACAATCATTAACAATATTAAAATAAATACCTCGAGTTGAGTCAATTTTATTTAAAGTGACTGTCGGCATGTAAAATTATTATTATTCTTATTTTTTTTTCTCGGAATTTTTAGTTTCTTTTTTCTCTTTATTTACATTTAACCAATTTTTGACATTTTTTACATTCAATGTATAAACCTTAGCTGTACTTATTATTGTTTTAAATTTATTTTTAAATAATCAATTAACTATTAGTGTCTGAATTATAAAATAAAAATTAATTGAATTGTTGAGTTGGTGAAAATTAAATAAAAACAGGTGAGTGATGTTCTATCTAAGTAAATTATTGTAATTATTCTCTAATTATTGTTATTTATTTGTTTATTTTATTTTTTAGGTGTTGAAATTGATTATTATTATTGAAATTTCGAGAGATTTCTCCTGGGAGAGAAAATCGAAGCGTGGATTTTTGGTGATACATGGATGTAAGAATTTATTTTATTTGATTTTACATTAGTTATTACTTTTCCGGATAGTGTGTTGTTATTGTTATTTATCAATAATGATTATCAAGTGTTGCTATTAGTTAATAATTAATAATAATTGTCAAATGACGAATTTTTTTCAAGGTTAGTGAAATTTTTTCCGATGGCGTGCGAAAATTATGATTAGAAGTAACTTGGCGGACATTTTGGGTTTTTTAAGTCTATATTTTCTTTCTTTCCTTTGTATGGGCATAAAAATTTGAGTTAAAATTTTTTATCTATCAATTTTGGGATTTTTTTTTTTTTTTTAGTATAAAGTTTTAAAAAAAAGTTGCATCAGATTTTTTATAATACTGTAGTTATCAAATTTTTGACAATTTCTTTCTTTACTTTTAATTAATTAAATGAGAATAAAAAATATTTTTTAAAAATTACAGTTTTATGATTTAAATAAAGTTTTGAAAAATTTTTATTTTTTTTAAAAAAAGAAATTAATACTGAAAAAATAATTTCAGAAATTGCATAATTTTGACACAAAACAGGTAACTAGCTCTAAGAATCATTCTATATCATACACGTATATATATATTTTTTTTAATAACCAGATTTTTAAAAAAAAAAAAAAAAAAAAATGTTTAGTTTAATTATGGGTACGTTTGGAAAAAATATATTTTATGTTTTATATTATTGTTAATATTTCTTATGATTACATTATTACAATAAATTACGAAAATAATTTTTAAAAAATTTTTAAAAGAAAAGAAAATAGCAAAAATTTTTCCAAACCCACCCTAAAAAAAAAGAAACATTATATTAAATCCGAAACTTATCGCAGTATAATACTGACCTGCGGAGCTGGGATCGAGAAAATCAAAAATGGCGAACCAAAAGCGTCACCGTGAACTAGCTCGTTTAAATTCCGATTTAACCGATAAAATGATATCACCACCAGGTCCGGGTCCACGTCGTTGTACTGCTAATATCAGACGGGCATCGGTATCATCATCCACGTCATCTAGCATTTCGACGCCCAGAAGAAAACCAGCAATGTCATCAATACCGATTTTCAACAAACTAAAACTTCGTCCAGTGGTGGTGCTAACAGATATAGTAAAGACCGGCGAGCTGACCACGAACCAGATAGCTTCCTTAACCAACCAGACATTCGAGAAAACCAACAAGCTTCTGACCACGGCGCTAAGAGCCTCAAAGCCGTGTGTGACCTCCCCAGAGTCCTCAGGGGATGAATCCAGCAATTTGAGCTTTTTTTCTGGCAAGAAGCGAACCAAGAGATCTATTTCTTCCGACAGTCCAATCGGTAAGAGTCGAAAAAAGTCAAGAGGCTACTACTCTGACATTAAAACGATTAAAAAAGTCTTTAATGGTCTGCTTTCGACATCCCAAGGCGCTTTGGCTGAAAATTCTTTGGCAGATATTGACAAGAAGAAGAAGAAGAAAATTCAAGCCGATTCCGATGGATTCGAGGACTACAGTGTTTTTGCTGGCGAAACCACTGTAATGAAATTATTTCTCGAGTCGAAAAATCGGCAGAAAGAAAACGACAATCTTAAAATCAATGAGGCTCCTATAAATTGTCTTCCTGATTCTCCAGAGTCGGTTAAAAATTCTATTTCTTCACTAAAAAATTACCGAATTCCAAAAAAAAAGAATGAAGAAATCGGTAAAGAAAATTTAATCGGTAATAAAAATAATAATAATGATGTTGTCAGTGATAAAAGTAATAAAGAAGATTTGGAGCAAAATAAAAATACCGGGAATAAAGATTGTCAATTGTCTGATAATTCAGATCAAGGATCAACATTGTCCAGTTGGAGTGGAAAAAATCGGTTGAGAAAAAGCTTTCCCATTGATTACAGTGAGTCGAGTTATGATGAAATTGTTAACCAGGTGACTTGTAATAAATTTGTGAGAAGTAATTCTCGTGAGTTGCCGGTTGGAGTCCGTAAGAAAGAGGGAGCCAAGGAAACTGAGACGGCTGCGGAGTATGTTTTGACGAAAATTGGCTACATACCTAATGTTGATAAATTAATGTCTACGGTTGGTAGGAATAGCAGTGGAAATGGGGAAAAATCAGTTGAAAAGATTAGTCAAAAATCGGGAGAATTTATTGAAGAAACAAAAAAATCAGCAGAATTTATTAAACAACGTGAAAATAAAGAAGATAAAATTGAAAAATCGGTAGAATTAACTAAAGAGGGTAAAAAAGAAAAAAAAACTGAAAAATCTATAAAGATTGATAAAAAATCGGCAGAATTAATTGAAGAAAATAAAGAAAATAAAGAAAATAAAGAAAATATAGACAATCCGGTTAAGACAAACGGTAAAGAACAAGTAATACCAATTAAATTGGAGATAGCCATGAAAAATGAAAATTCAGATACGAGCCAAAATCGAGTGATAATTGAAACAAGAACGTTTGTTCATACCGATCTTGATGATGGCAAGAAATACAAGTATACGATAAATACGTTAGCGTTCAGCAGTGTCGACGCATCGACGATGATGCAAAGAAAAAGGACGATTGATAGGCGCAAGAGAGGACTAACCTCCAGGTCTCCGACTCCCGAGCCACCGGTCAAGATCAAGAGAGGGCCCGGCAGACCCAAAAGAGAACAAGTTACAAATCTTAAAAGAAAACCTAAGCCGAAAGGGATAAGAGGACGCAAAAAGAAAATACCTGCGGTAGAAAAAACTTGCGAGGAGTCGGACTGCAAGAAGGGAAAGTGTCGGTGTAAGCTCGACTCTTCTTGTCAGAAGCTCCCATCTATGCCCAATTTTGATTACGGTGAAGAGGATGCCAGAGGGGAGAGGCTCAGCGACCAGCTTGTCCAGAGAATTTCACATCTTTTTAAACAAGGTAATCATTATTATTTTTTTCTTTCTACGGGAAAAATTTGGAAATTTTTTTTTCAAACTTTATTTAAATATAATTTTATAAATAAGACTACAGAATATTGTATGATTTTTTTTTATTAAATATATTAAATATAATTTTTTTTCAAGGTAATCCGAACATTGAAGCTGAATTAGATTCAGCGTTAGCAATCGCATGTCCAGTGAACGCGAACCGACAGCAGTTAAAGAAACTCTTTAACCTGTTGCAAGCTCGACATTCTACGCCTTCTGTCCCAGCATCTGAAGCAACTTCTGCCAAGCCATCAGAGACCGCCGATCCATCTGTTTCAAAGATTCAACGTCGAACAATGGTGATAGATTTACCAGAAAACACTGGAATTCGTAGCACTCGCCCTTTAAAACCAAGAACCAATTTCGTGGATGATCCAGAGTGGAAGAAAGTCGCTGATAGTCTGCGCAACGTATCAAAAATACCCGAAATTGGGGCCTTAATGGACCCCGAAGTCCCGGAATTGCACCAGAAAACACAGCCAGCACCACCCGTGCGAAAAAGAAAGCACTCGCCGATAAAAATCCCCGACGCTGGAGAGAAAAAAGAAAAGCCCAAGCTCAAGGTAATTTCTAGTAAGACCACCCATCTCTCGATTCATAAAGTCGTTAGGCCAAATAATGTCCGGGAGATTCCTGACACTTTAGAGGTAAAAAGTGACAAGCCTAAAGCTGCTCCCTCCACTACGGATCTACGGGACAGATTGGTAAAGAGACCAAAGGAAAGGCGGAGGTGGAGAGATGACAGTTCTGAGTCATCTGATAGTAATTATTCTGGAGTGTTTCAAATTAAGGATAATAAAGCCCAAAGTGATAGTGACCGATCTGAACAAGTTGTTGATCAAGTTGGACCTGATTGCGTTGACAAAGTTACCGCATGGCTTGGGCTTGGAAATGATGACACTCAAAATGACCTTGATTGCAAGGTCCAAAATGGTGGTAGGATCAGCAGAGTTCAGAGTTGTGATAAGAACGAAAACCAAAGTGATGAAAATAAGGCTCAAAATGAAATTTCTTCAACTGAATTTCAAAATCAACACAAGGCTCAAAAATTAAATGAGACAGAAAATAAAAATTTTCTGAAAGAGTCTGAAAATGATAAGGCCCAAAATGAAATAAACTTGGTTAAACCTGGCAATGAAATTTCTCCAAAAGATTCCCAAGATGAAAATAAGATAAAGATAAAATCTCCTGACCAGCAATCACATCAATTATCTTTAAAAACTCAAAATTCAAGCAATTTGGACGGTCATAAAAGTGACGATACAATATTATTGACATCAATTGAAATAAATGGAGACGAAAGTGATGAAAATGGAGATGGCGAGGATGATGGTAATGATAGCATTAGTACTAAAAGTGAAGGTAGTGTAAGTAGTAGTTCTAGTAGTTCTAGTAGTTCTAGCTCGAGTTCTAGCAGTACTAGCTCCTCCTCGGGATTCATTGACGAGTCTCAGTCCCAGTCCAAGTCCAAGAGCAGGTCTGATTTGGCTGGTGCTGGCCTCGTCGAGGAGGAGAAGGTCGATCTCGAAAGTGATTTGAGATTGAATAGCGATGATGATGATGATGATGATGATGATGATGATGATGATGATGATGATGATGATGATGATGATGATGATGATGATGATGATGATGATGATGATGATGATGATGATGATGATGATGATGATGATGTGAAGCCTGGTGGTGATAGTAATAACGGCGATCAGGATGAGAGTTTCAAGTTGCGGGTCGAGGATCAGGAGATAGAGGTTGAGGGTGGGGAGGGAAATTCACAGGGTGATAAGAAGAATGACAATGATGATGATGATGATGATGATCAAGATTTTCTAGAGTTGATGGCCAAGGACGATGATGATGATGATGATGATGATGATGATGATGATGATGATGATGATGATGATGATGATGATGATGATGATGATGATGATGATGATGATGATGATGATGATGATGATGATGATGATGATGATGATGATGATGATGATGATGATGTGAGATTGAATGATGATGATGATGATGATGATGATGATGATGATGTGAAGCCTGGTGGTGATAGTAATAACGACGATCAGGATGAGAGTTTCAAGTTGCGGGTCGAGGATCAGGAGATAGAGGTTGAGGGTGGGGAGGGAAATTCACAGGGTGATAAGAAGAATGACAATGATGATGATGATGATGATGATCAAGATTTTCTAGAGTTGATGGCCAAGGACGATGAATTGTCTGATAGGTAAGTTTTTTATTTTTAATTAACAGATGAAAAATATTATTAAATTTTAATTAATGGCCAATATTTCAATAATAATAATAATAATAATAATGTATGAATAAAAAAAATTTTTTTTTAGCTTGGAATCAGAAGTTGTAGCGAAACAAAAAAGTCCAACCTTGGACCGGTACCAAGGAATGGAATCAACTAATTTTGAAAATTTCATTAACCAGAACAACAATGAATTTGAGTCAACCTACAATTCAGTCGATTATAATAACGATGATAATAATAAAAAGAACAGAAACAATAATTTTAGGAAGAACCAGCAGCCAACGAGCCAGCGTAGAACTAGATGGGACACTGGTGCTCCCAGTGATCCCCAACCAAGCACTAGCTCTAATAATATTAATTCGAATAATTTATCCAGGGGTGTTAAAAATTTTAATGCTAATGTCAGTGTAAATAATTATAGTGGGTACAATGGTTTGAATTGTGTGGGTGGTATCAGCAACCCAAAACTCCAGCCAATTAATGGGAATCTTCCTCCTGTCCGGAAGGTCTATGATCCTCAGGTCGACGGGGATTGCTCGGTTACTGAGGTAAAGCTTCAATTCAAGCATTTGTGTCATTGTCAGCTCAAGTATGGCAATTGCGGTAGATTACGTGCTGGTAATTGTCAGTACAATCATACTGTAAGTTTTCTTATATTTTTCTATAATTAATTATTATCGTTATTATAATTGAATTAAAAATTTTCAGATTCCTAACAAACTAATCTTTATCTATATGGAATGCGAGCAAGAGATAAAGCAAATTCTAGATCACGCGATCTCAAATCGGTTCCTAGCTTACCTATCATCAGTTTTCGAGAAATCAATAACTAAATTTGACAGCAACTCAATATTTTTGGTCCTAAAAAATATTCTCTCTCTGTTACCAATAGAACAGGTAAGATTTTACCTTGACGCGAGTATCAGAGTCCTCTTGATGAAGAAAAAAACTCTAGCGTTTATCGCGAACAACCTCGCTGAGCAGGTGGTGCAGATTCTGATCCAATACCCGCGACTAGAAAATTTACCGATACTCGTGATGGACGCCATCTCCGAGAAAATATCCCGAGGCGCCTACTGGGACACTTTGAAAAAATTTTTCACTGTGATGCCTCGTGTAGAGCCCGCTAGAATAGCAATTGTCCTCCAGGAGTCGCTTGATTTTAAAAAATCTCTAGTCCATAATGCAGAAGTTAATCGGATGATCCTCGACATGTTCGACTCTGTCCGTGACGAGATTGATCAGACGCTCCTGGCGGATTTTAATAATTATTTTGAGGACCAGCAGAGACAGCAGATCGCTGAGATCGCCTCGCCTTCGCCGGATCGCAGGGACAATTCGCCTCCTAGCGTTTCTCTAGCGCCTCCAAGGTTGGTACTGCAAGCCCAGGATCATCTTTTGCCTCCTGGGGTAGTTTTTGAAGCACCAAGGAGAATTGAGGAACGCCCTGTTGATGAAGAGTCGGCCGACAGATTGGACTTACAGACAATTGGTAAGTGTTTTTTTTTTAATTTTTTTAATCATTTTTTTTTACATTTGTAGATTAATTATTTAAAAAGTTCGGAGCTAAAAAAAAAGAATTAACCATTTTGTTTTCAGACACAATCCCACCTGCTGAATCTGTGTACAGAAACGACGTTAACGAGTTCCACAAGGACATAGATGAGCTTCGGACAGCATTGCTCACAAAAAATTACCCCAAGATAATAGTTATCCTCAATAAATACAAAATGGCGCAGAGTATTGAAAATCCACAGCCATTTTCTCGAGGATTTTACCGGATTTTGTGCACTGAAGTGATGACGCCGGAACACATTGATGCAATTATAAATCGAACGGCCGGCGAATTTATTACAGTGACAACCGTCGATAACGCTGCGACTATCAGTATCAACTACAATCGTTGATTTAATTTAATTTATAATTGATAATCAAAGGTGAGCCAAAAATTAACGCCAAAAAAGTTTAATAATTAATTCTAAAGGTTAGTTTATTTAGAATATATATAAAAGTTTAATGAGTTTGGTTTTTTTTTTTTTTATATTTTTTATTACTGAAAGTTTCTTCAATAAATTTATTATTTTATACTTGAATTTTTATTTTGTGATAAATTAATTTTATTTAAATTTAAAATTAAAATTAAATTTAAATTGTGCAGAAATTACAGTTTAAATAATATTATTATTGATTAATTATAAAAATATAAATAATTGCCAGCTTTGAGTATTATTCAAGTATAATTATAATTAGTCGAATTCAGGTATGTCGTCGAAGGAATACCCGGGAATTTTTCGGTATGCCATTAACGCTACTCTCACGTGGTAAGCACCTGGGATAAACATTAGGATGCCTAGGATTATTATCGGCCACATACGGTCGCTGTACTACAATAACAACAAAACAAACTACTAATTTTTGATACCTTGAATTCGATAAAATTTTTAACAATAATTTATAAATTACCTTAGTGTCAATATGTCCACTGACAATAAGACTCCCAATAATCAACATAACAGTTCCGCCAATAAATAACAATGACGCTAATGTTATTGCTTTCCAGGGAATTTTAATTGGCGGCCTTGCAAACTAAATTAAAAAAAAAAAAAAATTTGTTTAATCAATTTATAACTTATTAAGTTAAATTAAAAAAAAAAAATTTAACCTGTGAATCAACAAATCCATTGTGGTCAGCTTCTGTCAATTGAGTGTAATCCACGTTGTCGTACAGTCGAGAATTAATATTATTATTATTATTATTATTGCTATTGAGATTGTTCAAACTATTAATTATATTTTTTCTTCTTGACATAATAATATTAACAAAATCACCTGAAATTATTAATTGTTTTTATTAGATATATATATTATTATTTTATTACTAAAGGAAATTCTTACCAATGTTCATAAATTTCACTGGCAATTTTTATTATTAATTAACAATTGAAAACAAATATATTTTAGTAATTGCTGCCATTAAAAATTCTCGAATATAGATTTTGTATGTTTAATAAGTAAACAACAACGAAGTTGGCTGAATTTTTTTGCTGTATACTTTCAACAGTTTCGAGAACGTCAAGAATCGATTGTTAAAGAAATAAAACTTTAGCAATTGATCCGTTGGTCGATGAAAAAGGTGTTTTAAATGCCGGCGTCAACAAAGCGGGGAAATTTTTAAATCCTTGAAATCGATATTTTTTTTATTATTTTATTTTAACTATCGATAATCGACATCTTGAAAAATCCGATAGTTTGTTTGAAAAAAAAAAAATTCTATCATTGATCGATTAAAAAAAAATCAATATCTGAAAATTAAATGATGGATTTATTGAAATTAGAAACAATTTTTGTTTGTAATTTTCAAGTAAAATTTGAAATTTTTGAAATAAAAATTTTTAATTTGTTCTTGACCCCCTCTCTTGACATCTAAACTATATGTATGTATAAGGTATATAAAATAAATATCGATTTATTTAAGTTGTTATACCTATATTAGTGCCCTTAGAGTCAGTAATGCGACGCCTGCGTCAACTCTCTACAATTCACCCTCTACACATATTTATATATACATACATATAATACAGAGGGTTGAAATTTTGCTCAGTGCGGGCTCTGGGGGCGGCGAGGGCGGGTCGGCCTCCTTTAAAACAATTTAACAAAATCACTAACATACTAAACATATAAAATATATAATATTTATATTTAATATAAATTTATATAAATTAAATCTTTATATTTATATTTTTTTTACTGAGGAAGAAATAAGAGAATAATAAAAATAAAAAAAATAAAAAAAAAATAGGGCAAGGGAGTGTAAGAAAAAAAATATCGGAAAAATTGTTGAGCTTTAAATTTTATTTCAGTAAAAAAATATATTTAAATATATTTTAGTGATATTTTTGTACTTATAAAAGTGGTTGTTGTAATTATATAAAGGTAGAATTTTAAAAGTGTCGTTTGGATATTGATTTTTATTTTATTTTATTTTATTTTATTTTTTTCTTTTTTTTGATTGATTGATTGTCGGAAGGGAGAGCAGAGAATTGTAGAGAATTTTGAGAAAGATAAGGTTTATTATTAATGTGGATGGTAATTAATAGGGGTGAATAATTGTGAATAGAAAGAGGGGAAAATTGTAAAATTAGTTTTTTCTTTTTTTTGGGTTAATGGAAGATTTTGTTTTTTTACAAATTTTTCGAGCTTACCCGCAGTAAATCGTCCCCAACTCGTACAAGGTAATTATTATTATTATTATTATATATAATCGACAAAATTATATTAATTTTACACAATGAGTCAAATCAATTTAAAAATTATCTTTAGTCCTTAAAATGATTTAATATCTTCTATAAATATAAAAAATCATATTTTTGACTAAAAATTTTGACACCTACTTGAAAAATTACTCTCTGTAACAAAAAAAAAAAAAAACTTTTCAGAACAATGGATCTCCCCGGACCAGTAGAAAGTGGCCGTAACTTCCGGCTGCTTTCCGAAGAAGAGCTACCTCAGCTTTTAGACTTCCTAAATGGCTACTTACCCGAGTCACTCAAGGTAATTACTGATAACTAATTTTCTAATAATTAAAAAAATGAAAACAAAAAAAAAAATATATATTTTCGTTGCGGTTTTTTTATCGACGTATCTCATTAAACAAGCGAGAAAAAAAAAAACAAGGATAGTTTCGTGCAGCGCGATTCAACCTTGACCGTGAACTTTTTGTCCTTAGCATGCAGTAACTTAATAATCATTTATAAAATCACTTACAATAAATTATATCGCGTAATAATAATTAAATAAATTAATTCAATATTCAAATATGATTTGTTTTTTTTTATTTTTTTTTTTTTTTTTTTTTTTTTTTTTTTCAGTTTCACCAAACAGTATTGACGTATATGAAAAACAAGGTATGGGAATTTAACTTTTACGTGGCAAATGACTGGCCGGAGGTGCCAGTGTGCTTGCACTTTCCTGGTATGACTCTGTCGGTAAGTTGATAAAATTTTGTCATGCATACTTGTAATCTGGAGTACTTTGATTTGAGTACCCACACGGATTTTTATCACATGTGGGTACTTGTCTTACGCAGAATTTAGAGGGCTTTAAGAATATGCAACTGATTTTTTGAAAAAAATAAATGTAATTTTAGCCTCACGGTATCTTGTACGAGAGCTTTGGTGTTTATTGTCCAACGGACAAGCTGGAGCACCTGATCCTTCTACGCGAGGAGGACATACTGATTGATTGGTCTCGGCCATTATACATAAATTTTATTCATTGTGATATTGCTGACGAATTGTTTCGTTTGTACAACGACGTCGGTACAATTGACCGCGTGCTCGGTGATGTCTGGGCGTACCGGAACTTTGAGGAGGATGACAGCGGCGACGGGAACTCTTCACTGGTAGCCGCACAAGAAGACTCTTTGGAGCCGCAGCCGGGCGAGGGCGAGGGAGATGATGTACAGGTGCTGCCTCTTAACGCGGAGCATGCGGAGGGGATACACGAATTATATCCGGCCAATGACATGGAGTGCCATGAACTCTTTCTCAGGCTCATCAGAATCCTTCCAGCAGGTGGCGTTTTTGTTAATAATATTCTCGCGGCTTGGATGATACAGTCATACTATGGCGCGATGTTCTCTATGCAGACTAAACCGGAGTTTAGAAGAAAGGGTTATGGTACACGATTAGCTAGGTATGTATTTTTATTTTTTATATATATATATATATATCTTTATAATATTATAATAATAATAACTTAATAAAAAATTTTCAGGTTCTTGACAAAAGTAGTATCCGAACGTGGGTACATTCCGTTCGTAGTAATACGTCCTGAGAACGAAGCAAGTCAGAGTTTATACAAAAAATTAGGCTTCCATAAACTTTACCAGACCGTCAGAGCGACGATGATTCCTTACGGGTGGGAGGAGGAGGAGGAGGAGGAAAACAAGCTTGAGCAAGTACAAAAAGATACCGATTGCGAAAAGTTTGAGAACATAGTGCGTAAACTCAGGCTCGAGGAGCGCGTTTTAGATGCCCTGGTGACCGATAATGACGAGCAGACTGTTGTACCAACTGTCGGACAAACAGATGATGATGACAATGATCCGACGATACTCGAGACCTCTGACTCTCCCAAGGGAGAGGATGACGACGAGATTCTTGACGGAGAAAACGGATATGGAAAGTGTCATGATGAAGTTCTTGAACCGATTGAGGAAAATGTCGATCAAGAAGATGTCGAAAAAGTTGATTGTGATAGTGGTTAATTTTTTTTATTATTTTTTCTAATTTTCTCCTTAAAAAAATGCTTGATAATTTTTTTATTTGATACCGATACCGAGATCTAAAATACCGACTGTCATTTTGTTGACGGTCGGTGATAATAAATTATCAATGATATTAAATAAAAATCTAAAAAAAAAAAATTGTTTTCTTGCTAAGCTTATGTTAAAGTTTTGAATAAAAATTTATTATCGATCTCGGAATCGATACTGATCTCCACAAAAAAAAAAAAAAAAAAAAAAAAAAACTTCCTCTTATCACTAACGACAATCTGCTTCGCCGATAGTCGGCAGCCGGTATCAATTTGCTTTTTCGACACTAAAACATTGCTTGTCCGTCTACCAACGCACTATGTTTTAAAAATTTTGTTAATATTAATTAATTAATCTAATATAATCTAATTAGTTAATCAAATATTTTTATAAAAAATATAATAATGTGTAAAAACTATTTAAGAATTTTTGGGGATTTGATAATTTTATCCACAGAATATGTAGGAGAATTTTTTTATATATATAGATATTTTAAGTATATCAACAAATAGGAATTATTAAGGTTTTTTTTTAGCTTAATAAGTTTTATATTCTTTTTCAATTTACACAAATGTACAAAATTTTTTTTTTTAAATAATTGCCTCTATATTTGTGGTAGTCTCTAAATTTTGATTTATTTGAATACCCACATCGCTATATTCAGTTTAAACACCTAATCTGCAAAAAACCGCGAATTAGATCTGATCGGAAAAATATTTTTGCAATTAAGGCATGTGGGTATTTATTTTTTTTCGTCATTAAGCCTATAATTTAATCTGAGAAAAAAAAACATTTTTTTTTTTTTTTTTTTTTTTTTTTTTTTTTCAAAAAACGATGGCAGATTCTTTCAGATTTTTTGTAGTTTTTGAAACCACAATTTAATTTTTTCTACAATAATTATCTGTAACGTTACTTAAAAAAACACCCAAAATTTGAGTCATAATTTTGTAGTTAAAAATACAGTCACATTAAAATTGTTACATATTCATCTAAAACAATACACAACCATAGTAAATGGTTAAGACAAATTTTTATTGTATATTATTCTTATGAATGTTTATATGTATTTCTACAATCTTTTATTACTCACACCTTTCTCCTGAAGTAGATGCTAATTTGGATCCTTCCTATACGATGATTACCATACAAAACACAAACAACACTATTTATTATTATTATTATTATTATTATTATTATTATAGTAAAAATATTTGAATGGGCGCCTAAAATATATATATAAAATGATTTTTATTGTAATAAATAATTTAAATCACACTCTTTGAATTTTTTCACTTCGCAAATGCTTGATTTTTATTTTGTTTTAATTAAATTAATTAATTATAATGTAATGATTAATGATAATAATTATAGTAACAATAATGATAATTATATTGAAGATATTAATATAAGGATGATGGTTATTATTGTTATTGTATAATTGTATAATTAAAATGTAAAAAGAATTATCAACAATGTATTTTTCGGTTGGAAATAATTGATTAGGGGGTAATTTATTGTAATTTATTAATTTAATTAAAATAAATATCAATATATTTTGTCGATTTTATTTACCTTGTTGTTCATATTTGATATTAGTATATTTCAAAATTTATTTTTTAACACCGGTAATTTCAAAATTATTACCAATTTTTGTCCTTCCTCGGAACAATCCGTTCATATCTACGTACACAAAATTAATTATACACACTACCGACAATAGATTAACACAAATTATCTTTCTCTCTTATCTATCCATTCTCGCTTCGAATATCAAACAAAGCGAACAAGTATTATCAGTATCTCTATAAATTCTACACTAATTCCCAGTGTCTGTGTAAATTTTAGCATGCATTTGGACCACCTAGTGGCGCCTCCTGGTGATAATATATAAAATTAGCGATCCGAGCGGCCGAATGCAGTCGTGAAGTCTCGTGGAGTTGAGAGTCGACTCGGGAAGCGGCTGGCGGTAGTCGTCGGAATCGGACTACCGCACTGTTCACTAGCTGTTGAGTTTGGCAGTCAGTATTTGTAGTATTACCGTCAGTATCTCGGCAGCTTCGGCCCGGTTCACTCTTCGACGCCGTAATCTTTTTTGTTTCTATTTATTCTATTCATTCCAGTTACTCTGTCTCTTTCTTCAGTTAAGTTTTTTTTTTCTCCCCTCCTGGATTCTCTCCCACCTACGGCTAAGTGACGTCAGATAATTAAAGTAAATATTAAAATAATAATTGTTATCATTTGATATTTAATATTAAATATTAAATATTAAATATTAAATAGTTGGACATTTTAGTGAGTTAATTTGTGCGCGTTAATTATTATTATTTTTTTGTTTTTAATAATAATTATTATTAGTGGTGAAATTAAAAATAATTAATTATTTATTTATTTAATAACTAATGTTTGTGGAAAATATTTTTTGTGATTTTATTTACTTGTCATGGATAAAATAGAGGTGAGTTTCATTATTATTATCATTTAGCGAGAATTTATTTTTAAAAATGTTAACAAATGTGGCGTGAAGATTTTTTTTTTTTTAATTAATAATTAATTTTAAATATTTTTAAAATTATAAGTATCGAAAAAAAATTTTTTTTTTTTAAACATCATTATTATTATTAAGTAAATAATTGAAATTTTTAATTCTTAAGCGATGCAATTTAATTTTTTTATAATTATTTAATGACAATTTAATTTTTTACTATTATAAAAATTGTTATTGTTAAAAAAATAATTTTTCTTTATTAAAAAAAGTATTTATTATTAAATTAATGATATTTAGATTGAATTTGGAAGTCTTTGTCTTACAGTTAACGATAGAGTGGATATAAGAGAGGGGGGGGGGAAATGTGAAAAAG